>JACXGK010000351.1:75624-120043 GCA_016801125.1 Novumbra hubbsi
AACAAATGACGGTAGTAACCGACAGCAACGAATGACAGAAAAACAATGAACCAACAAACATCCAAAACTAAACGACACATAAATAGGTTCCCCAATCAGAGACAACAGTGTACAGCTGTCTCTGATTGGGGAGAACAAACCGGAATCAGAGTCAGGTCCTGGCTGTGAGCCCCAGCCACATAGAGAAATCTAGAGGCCATAGCCAGGACCTGACAAAAAATATGTACCATCATATGAAACAGGAACAGATAAAAAGCATCCATACAGTTCTTGTAGACCGAGACATAAATACAAAGTTTGGTTTTATTTAAAATATTATTTAGGGATGCCAATACGTTTTGCCCTGCTGTAGTCTTTTTTTAATGAAATATGTTTGCAAGCAAAAGGATTCTTGACTGATTCAAACCCAAGACAGAATAATGAATTAATAATATATTATCTGTTAAAACTTTTGCTATTAAATGTGATAATAAAGATAAATAATAAAGATGCCATCTCACAAATTTCACAGTTTCCCATTGACAGTCCAGATCATTTTTCAGTGACAATGTTCTGGATTCATGCCGACTCCCCAACAAGCAGGGTCACGTCCCATTTTTACAGAAGCTCCAATATGCTTCTGTTACAATTATCTGGGGGGCCCAGATTGCAAGGTCCTGTCTACCTTAGTCCCTCTTTGTCTTTTGTTCTTGATTTAGACTGCCATTCCATTACCATCATATTTAGGTGTTGTAGCTTTGCTTGTGTGTTTTGGATAATTGCTCTGTTGCAAGATCCACATTCATTTAGGGGCATCACCGTTTTGACAGAGGGCCACACAGACTCCTCTGGAAAAATATGGAATTTGTGGTTGACTCAACAATGGCATGTTGGCTTGGCCTTGAGGTAGCAAAGAAGTCCAAAACCAACATGCCACCACCTCCATGTTTTAGAGTTGATACAGTATGAAGTTCTAATGTTGAAAGTTAGTTTTTAGTTTTTGACAAACTTGGCATCTGGCATTGTAGCCCAACAAATCTACCCTTTGACTCAATGGTCTGAAGAACATCTGAAGAACATCGCTCCAGTAATTGTGGACTTCATCCAGGTGTTGGTAGTCATTTATTGAAATAATGTTTTGATTGCAGAGGCTTCTTCCTCACATCCAGACAATGCCAGCTCTAGCCTTTTTTGGGGCCCTAAGCACTTTTTTTTGGGGGGGGGGGCTCGCTCTGCCCTATCGGTTGAGGGCTCCCAAGCAGTCGGTGGACCCCCTAGGGTTTGGGGGCCCTGAGCGACCGCTTATGTTGCATGTTTTTGCAGTTCCTTTTGACAGTTGACTCATATTTGACAGTTACATAATAATGATCCTAAATTTGTCATTTAAAATGGTATTGAAATTCCCATACGCATGTACCAGGATACATAAATACTGCACGTGTGATTGAGGCTTCAGCACAATTTGGTCATTACATCTCACAATTCTGCCCCTGTTTCTCCTTGCACCAAGGTGCAGATACCGGATGCGCCGTCCTGGAGGAGCTGGACAGCCTGTGCAACCTGAATGGGCTGCAGGTACCGCCTCATGCTACCAGTAGTGACAAAGACACTAGCAAAACTAGTGAAGAATCAGTCAGGAAAGATAAGGACAGAGAAATTGTTTGTGGCCACCCCATGCAAAACCATTCACTTTTTGTGGGTTGTCTTGCTGTGGTCTTTTCTGCTTGCCTGTTTGTCACCTTCAATTGTAACAAAACCGGTGACATAGATTCACAATCGTTTATGCTTCCTAACTGGGCAGATTGATATCTCTGAAGTTTATTTGTCTTGATGTAGTACCAGAATGATTATGTGCTATTTTCTTAATGGATGGTTGGACCCTCTCAAGAAACCAAGTTATGATTTTTTATATTATTTTTACCTGTTCTCATGAACATTGTCTAATTGTAGTAATTTAATGATAAGATAAACGTAGGGGTTTCCCTATGTTTTTTACCAAAATAAATTGTATTAATACATGGGGACATGTAAGGACATGTGTAATGTTCTGAAAAGCAATTTCCTCATCAGTGGGAATAAATCATTGCACACTATTTGTTTAGAAAATATTTTCCTTGTAAAGATATCTCTTGACAAGACTTGTCACAGAATGAAATTCCTGAACTTAACTAAGATTAATTATTCTTTTTTTATAGCTTCCTTACAGTTGACTTGACATTTGGGAAAACATTTGTAGGAAAACATCTTAGCAAAGCATTAAGATTACTTGATATCAGTCAACACAAAAGTATGAATATCTTGTATTACTTCCATAAGCAAAAACTATTACCATCATGCATCCAGCTGATGGCTTGCTCCTGAAGTTAAGCAGGGTTGATCCTTGTTGAATACTGAACAGGAGACTGGATTTCACATTCAAAATTATTTTTACACAAAGAATCAAAATCAGAAAAACTTTATTGCCAAGTACATTTGCACATACAAGGAATTGTCTTTGGTGCTATGGTGCATGACAACAAAAACAGTAAGTGGTATAGAATTAAAGAAAATATAAAATGTGCAATCATTTACTTAATAAGTTAAAGTGCAATGTGCAAAGTTTTGGATAGTCCAAGTTGTGGATTAAAGCAAACTGTTTCTAAAGTGTAACTATTGCTATTATGGGGAAAACATTTAGATGTAATTTACTAATTTTGAAAATGTAATTAATATTACATTTCATGAAACGTACATTTTCTATTTTATTGTTTTTCCATAGCACCTTTCATGTGCAGTACTATTATCAAGGAATGTCTTGGGAAACTTCCTGGTAAAATGCTTTTGTTTCTCTCCAGAAAACATGAAAAAATATATTGTGATCATACTGTCAAATAAAGAATAGGTCTACATTATTTTTCATAATACATCATATGACACAACATACTCTAGAAAAACCTATATTGTACGTGGCTTCCTCCTTCACTAAAGGATAAAAATTATTTTTTTTAATTATGTTTGATTAGTATACTTTCACTTCTGTGATGTTGTTGTAGCCATCACTAATACGGTAGCAGATCTTTGTTGGTTGGCCTACCACATGATGAATTGCATAACACTTTGACATAGGCAAAGCAGAGGACATGCTCATTGGTTACATATAGACTTTCTCTAAACAGTCCAACCTTAATAACACAATCAAATGGTGGTCTGGCACGTCTGTATGTGAGCGTCGGGAGAGGGCCCTCTCATTGTTGTTCCACATCAAAACCATTGCCAGGACATCATCTCGGAATTGGTCCAACTATGTGTACACTAAAATAACAAGAGGGCCTCCCAATTGTACGTAGAATTTCAAAACAAACACATGGAATCAGTGCTTTCTCCCACAAAGCTCCCATACTGTGGAATGATCTGCCTGTGACGATGAGAGACACAGACTCAGTCTCAGTGTTTGGTAAACACGTATCTCTTCAGCACAGTCTGTGATTACATTTAATCTGGCCCAGGGGTGTGAAGGTGAATTGAAAGGCACTGGATTTACAAACCAGCCTTGCTGTCTTTGCCTGTTTACACAATTTTCAAATGTGTCCTCAATGGTGCATTTTAATGAAGCAATTATTGCAACTATTATAAGCTAAGATGTCTCAAAACTAATTTGACCATATCAATGTGTATTGTCCACTGATTTGGTTAGTGCTACATAATCAAGTGAAGGCTGATTAAGACAGGTCTATATTAAAATATGTATCATATACTAGGCATACTTTGAAATATTTTGCTACATTTATTAATCGACTTTGGGGCTGCCTTCCACGACTTGCAGTTTTGTACTCAATTATTGAAGTTTTTCCGTTTAGGATAGATTTTAGGATTGAGGTGAATAATTTATGTTCATTCATTTTAGAAAGATGGAGGTTTATAACTGCTGTTGTTGAAACTACACGGTCATCCTCCCACGTTGAAACTCTTGAACGCTCTCCAGAAACTATTCCACAAGCAAATCCAATTGGTCCATAAATGGATAAGGCTCCGCCCGCCCAGATGATTACTTACTAATCGAGTTTAGGTTGTCATACCGCGTCACTGGTTGCTAAGTTAATGTCATGATTTAAAAACGGTATGCCATTACAATTAACAAGATAAATTTTATCAGACTCCAAAAACGAATTTCAAAAGTAATCTGTATTTTTCATATGATAATGTTGTGTATTTGAACTCCCAGTTTACTCAGTTTACTCAGATTCACTCGTTTGTCCCAGACTTACCCAGAATGCACTACTATGCCCACTGGCAATGTCCGGATGTCTTCGAATGCTTGACAAAATGGGTGTTAATACGAATGATATGGTGTTTCCAATCTTCCAAAAAGCATATCTGTAACCAGTAGGATTGGTTTAGTCATATGACCTAGTGTAAGCTCACGGAAGCAGAGGAAAACAAAGTAGGTAACCCAGCTGCGGTAGTATATACATTAAATTGCTTCTGTGTTGAAATTGCGTTAATATATTGTTTACACGGAGACATGTAGCAAGCTGTTTACAGTGAACGAATATGGCACATCGCTGTTGTAATACTGGCTTTGTATGGAAGTATACTTTTACTAATTCAGTTTGTTTGGTCGCCGCTGGTACTCGGCGTTTCTTCACTGTGACTTTTTGAAGGCACATGCCCCTAAACATGGCAGTTACAAACTTTCTGTTAGTCTTGGTCATGACATTTTGCACGGTTATTAACGTATCATGTGGTGAGTCTGCCCTTTTTCATTTACATTTTTTTTAAATTACTTATCGGTTTGACAATAACACATTCAAAAATCGCAATCTAAATACTGCAGTCCAATATTCTTTTAACAGGTGGAAGTGTATCTCTGTCTGCCCCAGGCGTTATTGATCTGGAGGACAAAGGTTCAGCTAATATCACCATAACATCTAGGTAACTTGTCGTATGATACAGCTCAACATCTATTGGCAGTTTGTATCAGTATGGTAGGCCCCTATCGGCTTGCAGTGATGTATGATAATGTTGTGATGTAGTTACTCTGTATTTGCAGTTCTCGTCTGAATGTGTCAGCACTCATTTTCTTTCACTTCACTGACTTCTCTGCAGAAGTCACTTCAATACTAAAACTTCCTCAGCAGGTATTATTTTTATACCACTTAAACTCACTTATTAAATTAAAGCCATCTGATCTCTGAATAAATTACATTTGATTAAATTGTAACCACCACTTTAGTAAAGCTTCTGGACTATCAACTCTGTTATTGACAAATTTAACTTTTACCCTGCTTTTATATATTATGTATGTTATTTTACACTAGCATTAATTTAGGGTCATTTAGAAATGTCTGTTGTTTTCAAAAGAAAAGCCAGTTTGGCCATGAAATAACATCAAGTTGATCAGAATTACAGTTTAGACATTGTCAATGTTGTAAATGTCATGTAGATGGAAATGGCGATAACCAAAATAAAACGAGTGGGAGGCCTCGGTGCACAATTATCTCAACAAATTGACAACTAAAATACCAAGTGTCTGCAAGACTGTAATTGCTACAAGTGGAGAATTTTCTTACCACAGCAAAAGTTGAAAGATACATTATTTCAATTTAAAAATAATAATTTTCAACTTTGTCAATTACTATATTTCCTATTCATTTTGCTTTACTGCCTATTCCAACTAATTTCATTCATGTTTTTATGGAAAACAAGACATTTCTAAGTGACATCATACTTTTGAATGGTTTTGTATATTATGCTGTTAAATGTGCTATACATCTGATGTTCAGGTGGAGTTACACGCAAATGCCACATTAAGCGCTTTTGAGGTTCATGCAGAACATGTGGGTCAAGTGACAGCCTTTTTATACAGCAGCAATACAGACATTTTAAGGTAAGCTGTCTCAGTGAATTTCAGTTGTGAGGATGTCATATTGCACACAGGTTTTGAACCAACAAAATGTACTAAAAGTATCTTGTTTTTCCAGCAATAAGACCAGAATTCGTTTCATGGTCGTTAGAAGCAATTTCCTTGATATCATAATCCAAGTCATAGGTTGGATTTACTTCCTTGCATGGTCTATCTCATTCTACCCACAAGCTTTTGAGAACTGGAAGAGAAAAAGGTGACTCTGATTTTTATTCCTCCATAAATAATGTATGGTCTACCTTGACTGGATTTGATTTATGACTATATGTGTCTATTTGTTAGTGTGGTGGGGCTGAACTTTGATTTCCTGGCACTCAACTTGACAGGCTTCATTGCCTACAGTGTATTTAATGTAGGCCTCTTCTGGGTTCCATTCATAAAGGTATATATATATATAAAAAAAGATCATGCACTACCCATGTTAGATTGTACATTTTGTCCTGCCAAATCCTGGCTTGAAATCTGCGTACGCAACTCTGTACTTTTATTTTCAGGAAGAATTTCTGAAGAACAATCCAAATGGCGTAAACCCAGTGGATGCCAACGACGTGTTCTTCAGTCTTCATGCAGTAGTGCTGACTCTGGTGTATATCTATCAGTGTGCCATCTATGAGGTGAGTAAAACAGAGGATCAGTAAAATAATGTCCTAGTTTGTACTCTATTCTGAAACCACCTGCCACAGAATACAGAGGTTCTAGAACAGTGGTTCTCAACCCATTCCTCAGGGGACCCCAGACATTCCACATCTTAGCTGCAGCCCTGAACAAGCACAGCAGATACACTAATCAAGGACTTGAGGATTATGTGTGCTAGCTAAAGGGTTGTTCAAATACCCAGACTGGCTGGGGTTCCCTGAGGAATGGGTTGAGAAACATTGTTCTAGAATGTAGTGGTTTTTCTAAATCCTAAATTGAGATTTAGAGATTATAGTCCTGCCGAATACACGTGAGTTAAACACGTTACTACTATGCTTTAAACCATCTACCAAAGAATTGCAGTTCTGCTTTATAGTATGGACCAGCCAAAGTCACAGGTTGTCTGGCCGAATAATGATCTTTGATTGTAGTCAACACTTTGAGAAGGAAGTAATTGTTCTGACAGTTCTTTAAAATTTACATTTGTGGTTAGAAGCACGTTGAAAGTAATTTGTGTATTTCAGAGAGGTGGACAGAAAGTGTCCTGGACAGCTACTGGTCTTTTGGTGATTGGATGGACGTTTGCACTTGTTACCCTCTTTGTTGCTGTGGCCAACAAGATCACCTGGCTGGAATATCTCTACTATTTCTCCTACATCAAGTTAGGTGTAACCCTTGTCAAATACATCCCACAGGTATTTGGAATCCTTCAATTTTTACATTTATGTTATTAATGTAGCTCTCACTTCTACATGTATAACATTATTGTTTTTCTTTAATAAAGACTGTGCATTTTCCTTTCAATTAATACACTGTTTGTGTGTGTCTAAAGGCCTACATGAACTATAAACGGCAAAGCACAGAGGGGTGGAGTATTGGTAATGTGTTGCTGGACTTCATAGGAGGCAGCTTCAGTCTAATCCAGATGTTTCTTCAGTCATATAACAATGGTAAGGCTGCATTCCTTAAAGCACTTAAGGCTTAGTTGTAAGATTTACACATCTCAGGGTGATACATTTACTGAAGACAGCCCGACCGTTGATCCTTTAACAGTGGTCCTTTGTGTTTAGAAAATGTCACAGAACTTTTAATGTTTTTTTAATTGTTTCCTAGATGAATGGATGCTCATTTTTGGAGACCCCACAAAGGCTGGACTTGGCTTGCTTTCCATATTCTTCGATGTGGTGTTTATCATTCAGCACTATTGTCTGTACAGACCAAGATCACGTTATGAGCTTGTGGCTGACCTGGAATAGGCCAATAACCTTTCACTCGACCTCTGTCAGTGAATTTGAGGCCAAATTATTTTTCTATAAGACTGTTAAGGGCTCTCTTCAATGCTGTAATACCATGCACAGCGCCTTTGTTTAAAAAGCACTTCTTGCAACACAATCATGTAGGATAATGTTTTAATTTTCTTCCATAATGTGAGAGGTATGTTTGATACCACTGAGGAAGTTCACATTTTATACAAGTGCTTAATTTATTTCTTTTAATTGTTATTTTGAAATAGAACATCACGCATCATTGTGAAATTAGTAAAATATTTTTCACTTATAAAGTCATGTTTGAATTTTCATTATGTTTACATTTTATGACGGATAACGGCCCAATTGGCCGTTATGAGTTTTGATCCCCTTGTGATGGTTTGCCCATCCTGAACACGCATGTCTACCGCGGAGTATTATGGGTGTCAGTAAGGAAGTAAAATGGCGGACCTGGCAAACGAAGGTAAGGAGCCGCTCAGTGAGAAAGATAAACAAATCTAATGAATGAACCACATCAGCGAGTGAATGTTGTCCAGGCAGTGACGGGACTGTCAGCAGATGTGCGTAGAATTCTACATTGTGTTTGCATTTTAATGTTCAGTCAGCGGTTTGACCAAACATTTACATACGTTAGAGAGCCCCCGGCCTTTCTTTGCTATATTTTACGTTGGGAGAGTGGGGGCGGCGGGCCGGACTGTGTGTAGCACAACCGGGCGAGGGGAGGGGCGGTTGTCAGATGTGAAAATATCGTGGAGCTGACAACCAATTTACCGAGTTATCTGAATGTATTTAGTTTTGTCATCAAACTATGTAATGACCAAAAATAAATAAAGAACGCCCAAACAATAGACATCACATATTGGAAAACAGGGACCTACTTCTGCTTAAATAGTTTTTCTGTAATCCTTAGTTCATATTTTTCGCTGTGCCTATTAGCCAGGATGTTGCTTGGTGAGGTTACTGGGGGATAAAAAGTGCAGTTATCGGCAACGCAGCTAAAAGGGGTTAGTCGCACCGTGGTTGATGTTTTTACGTCGCTGCCATTCACACAAACAAAACGTATTATTGATATGCCTTACCCATTGACCGAGATTGGAAACAAAACTATTGAAAGTCACAGGTGTCTGGACCGACTCGCTACTAACTTCAATGTGCACCTACGTTACTAGTTAGCTATATTGTACGTGAAGCTAGCTAATGTTAAAGCTGTAATTGTATTGTAAAGTATTCACCTTGCGAATTGTGGGTGGATTTGAATGACATCGATAGGTCAAATCACTCCTTATGATTGGCAATATAACAACCTTGTGGCGATGATGCAAAGCAAAGCAAAACACAACATTATTGATAATTTCCAGTACTGAACTGTAACGTAGCTTTCATTGAAACTTGCCGTCTACTTAGCCGCATCATCTGAAAATCAAAACGTTACCATCTCAAATCTGCAGATATATGTTTATGTTATCATTAAAAACAAAGAGTTGCACTAACACGTTTTAAAAATCATGCGAATTCAAATGTTTATTAAGATTTAATCAAGATGCGAGATTTAATCAAGATGTGAAATCGAAGGTCGTGTGAGTATCCCAGACTTAAGAGGCTTAGATCGTATGTGAATAGAAGACTAATGAGATTAATGTCTGCAGCCACTCTGATCCAGAATGTCACTGCAGAGGTGTTTGGAGTTGGACTATTTGACTGCTGCTTAATTTAAGACACTCAACCCCCCATTCCATTTCTACATGAACTCACTGCTTCTCAAGGCCTGGATTTGTTTCTCACTGTCAGATCCTTATTACAATGCGTGAGGTCGTATTTGAATCCAGTATAATCTCAGGACAAACCTATTTCCCTGTTTTTTAAATGTTTTGGGCCAGCAGGGATTTTTGCCATGTGTGTTCTGAATTACTTTTTCCTTGTTTGAGCTACTTTGGTTAAAATGTTATGCTTTTATATTTTACAACACTTGAGTTTTAACAGTATGAGCAAAACATTACCTCACTGACTTTTAAATAAGATCCTCTCATTGTAAAGAGCTGAGGCTATATGAAGTAGATTGAGTTACGTTGTTGCCTTTACTGTATCTTAACAACCGACAATCATTGTCAGTGTCAACAGACTAAAATAAACAGCCTAGTCAGAAAGGCTATAGGCCACATTTCAAACTGGCTATGTGTAGACTGAAATGTAGACTAGGGCTGACCAACCCTGTTCCTGGAAAGTGTCTGTCCTGTATGTTTTCTCTCCAACCTCATTGTAATTCAGCTAATTAGTTAGAATCTGGTGCCTTACCGTTGGGATGGGGAGAACCTAAAGTAAGGAAACGGTGTTGGGAAACCCTGGTGTATGCTATATAAAAGGGGTTTTACATTTGTTTCAAATAAACAATTACCAATGATGACAGAAGGGATGCTTAACATTTTGTTTGACAGGAAAGTGTGAATTTCTTTTTGCTGAAAGAGCAGTGGGCCGGATTCGTACCCACGCTGGCATCTGTGTGTTGGACGCATGGGCTTAGACTGCCGGACCAACCCAAGCCAAGGAGGCTTGCATTTTTCACATCTAAGGAAACAAGTTGTCGAGCATAGTGTTAAGACAGAGTTTGTTGTCATAGCTTTCCCTTAGTGGTTTAATGGAGACAAAAGTCCCTCCTTTGTGAATCACCCAAGCGATTAAACACATTGTCTACAGTCGCAGGGACAGAGAGGGCTTTCCTTGCTATAAAGAGCCTGAATGCTAGTTGTTAAAGTTCAAAGTGCATCCTAATTTTAGTTGCAGATTCTGCTCTGTATGATGGCCCATTAACGCTGCGCTGATTTAATGTTGTCTTTTAGGAGACCGTCTTTTCAAGAGCAACTTTATAAATAGATGGATGAGTAGATTTCGAGCGTACACCATGTGCTAAATGTGATTTTAGAGTGTGAAATATGAACAAAGCAGTGTTTTGCGATGTCAGATTGCTAATGATTTATTCAAACTCATACAAAACTATTGGACATATAAATCAAATTTGACCGACTGACTGTTGATCTACATCTACACAGGTCAGTCCTACAGTCCCTCTCATGTCCTCTTAGGTCTGCTTTAGGTGTTTGCCTATAATATATATTCTGAAAGCATAGATGTGACTCAGCTGTGTTTAAAGTTATTGTGGTCACATGAGACTAAGCTTTTTGATAAACACATCCCATCCCTACAGTGAGGTAGGATGGTGGCTGCACATTGATGTGGGGATACCTCATCAGTAGCGTCTGGGCATCTTGTTCAAATGGAAGGATAAATGCTAAAATCTGAAGCTTTGGTGGAGCATTGATCCCAAGCACAAAACAAATCTGTTCTAGAAGAATCACTCAGAATCCCTCAAACAATGTTTGCAAAGCTAAATAACAAATCGCCTAATCATTGTTCTTGTCCTGTAAGCAGTCTATGGACAAGATTTGACACTATCCATGCTTTGATTTAATTTGCAAATGCTAATATATATTAAATTTTTGTTGTGACACAAGTCCCCAATGTTCGAGGTCTAGTAGAGTCAATGAGTTCACATTTACTCAAAGTAAGGCTATTTATTAATTCAGCAATAGTGTATTGCCAAGATTTTGCAGAAGTAATCCATGTATAACATTTTACTTGAATCTGCTCAATAGAAGTTATTTTTAGCAAATAAACACGGGACCATATAACTCTTTACAGTTAAATCTCCAATGACGTTTAGCACTGACATTTGTCTTTAAGACAGTAGATGCTTTCTTTTGACACAACATTCATGTTGTTTAGGAGAAATCGAGTAGAACCACAAATAATTTTTGAGGCTGGTCAAGTTTATTTATATAATTTTTGCAAGAGCTTTTTGGAATTAGTGAGCAGTTTCCCAAAGCCATCATTTCTTAAGTTTCACTTGTTTGTTAATTTAATATTTAAAATACATGTTTTTTCCAATATCCTATGGTTGCTAAGTGGTTTGCTTCAATAGTTTGTATTGCCTATTTATTTGTTATTTGGGAAGAAGAACAATATATCTCACTAAGAGCTGACTGGTGTCAGTATTTTGAAGCAATAATTATGTTAGGCTGAAGGTTCATTACTGGAGTGATTTGCATACAATTCCTAAACTTAAGACTCTTTCACGACTGCTTATTCATTGAAAATCAAACTGTTTGATCAGCTACCTGATCACTGCATATTTCCATAAGGAATTCTAGAGTTTAGGCTTACTCAGGCTAGGCGTTTTAACAGTGTAAATCTCATCAGGATAGGGGGATTTCTTTACTTCCATTAACTCTACTGATACTGATAAACTCTACTGAATACTGATAAAGCAACTTGTTCTACAGAAATTAACACAATTATAAAAATGGAGAGGTGGTATAAGCCTACACAAAACACAGACTTAATTTGAATTAAATCTAAAAATTTCCTATAAAAGATATTAATGGTGTAAAAAACAAAGACTGTGTAACTTTTTGTTTTGTCTTGCAGGTATTATGTCTTTGACCAGGTCGTTATTGTAATTGCGAATTAGTTCTCATTCATTTTAGCTGGTTAAGCTGTAAAGATGTAAGATTTGATTGGCATCAGCTGGTCTATAGCAGTACTGCTTGTCTTTTGATGCAATGAATATTGCACATGGTCTACATGCTCTGTGGAAAATGTACATGGCATTTCCAGCTGTTGGAACGATGCATCTTTATACTTGTAAGCCTAAGTACCATCATTATTGGGATTCTGGGCCCTGACCCAAATACATCGTTTTTTATGAGAAAATATCCAATGCAGGATAACTGGAAGCCTCGTTTTTTTTGTCACGAAGCATGCAAGATATTCAGCTCTTCTGTTTTCTATGTAGAGGTTCTGGTCGAATTATTTTCCAGTGGTCTGGCGAGCATTTATACATGGGGTTCACACCTGGATGGCACAGGAGGAATGTATCCGTTTCAAAGCCTACAAGATAATAAGACCTAGCTACTGAAAAGCTGTTGTATTATGCTTTATGTCTACTTCTACCGTTTAGAGTAATTAGCTTCTAGCATGTCTGCCCTTGCTGCCTTCTGAAATAGATTGTTCTGCATTTCTTTTACTGATCATGACCTATAATATCGTAATTGTATTTTTATATACTCACAACGGACACTTTCTTTCATACACATTGGCTAGTTATTGGGCAAAAATCTAATTTGATAAAATCCGTAGAAAAGTGGGGCACCTGCCGCCACAAAGATGCTTAACCCCAGGAATGTCTTTCCCTTGTTATCTTCTGATGTTGGCTTAGTGCAGCTGCGTCGTATTTGGTTGGACATCCAGCAAAACAAGACACCGGTAGGCGCATACCGAGAAAAGTATGTCACGCACACACACATCCTCGCAACATGAGCCCATCCATGTGGCTTGCCCTAAAAATAGGCAAGTGAGTAGTTCAGGGGTTGATATCCTTCACGTCATATCAATCTTCTAGCCTTAGCGATCCGTGATCCTCAGCTGAGGCAGGTAAACGTGTATTCCAGATGGGCAAGGGTCTGTGGCGATAGACTAGACCAGGACTCTCTGGAGCTGGCGGCCCAATGGCCTAAACTGTTGTCGCATTCATATTTGTTGGTCCAAATTGGGCACATTTTTACAAAATTGTGGTGCAATTACTTTGATTTTATCTTTCTAAAATCAAAGGGTAGCCTGCCTATTGTAAGCGCTATATTTTCTAAATGAGTGTAAAGAATCCTGGTTAGATAAAGTGTTATATAACACTTCTCAGCTCAATGGTGCCTAAAATCTTGTGTCAAGCTTGAAAATACCCATGAAAAACTCAACTCCAAAGCTATTGAGTCATCTTTGTGTTGTCTCAGACATTCTAAGGCTGTGCTATGGCTTTATTTTTTTACTGTCTCTGTCAGCTTTACTTTCTGAAAAGAGGTTTGTCAACCCATGAACGGCCTTAAGTTGTATGTATAATTAAGCAACGATCAAGTAGCCATTAGCTGAAGTTTTCTTAATTTTAAGAATATTTATATTTATGATTTTAACAGACATGGCTATAGATATTTGGTGATTATCAGATCAGATGGAAATGTCATTTTCAATGAATTGGTTCTATACTAACCAGATGTAATACATTTGTAGTGAAGCCAATTTGAATTGGGCTACAGCTTATTCTGTTATGGCCTGCCAACTTTTAGCTCTGAGCTAATCACTAAAACACTCTCTGGACAGCCAACCTCTGGCCCAGAGACTCCTTTTCAGCGAAATCACATGACTTTAGTGAATGTTTGGGTGGAAATGTACTGGGTCCTAACTGGAGTACTATCGTGGCTGTGTGAACACTGCCAGAGACATTGGGGAGTCATCTATCACTGATTGGGAAGCCTGGGCCCTGAGGTGTATTCTGTTCTGGGGAAAACAAAACAAGTTCACAGTTTTGTCATAAAAAATCCTTCTTTTCTTGTTATTGTCCTAGTTTAACCTGCCAGTTTTGGCAGGTAGTATGTTTGAAGTAGCATGCAAAAGTGCACATGAATATGAGTGTTTTGCATGGACAGGAGACCATCAATCATGAAGCCTAAGCGTTTGCCCGAATAAGGGTCGGTATCTCTCCAGAGGTGACACGCATGATTTCTATTGCAGAGAAACCTGCCATTGCCCCACCCGTGTTTGTGTTCCAGAAAGATAAAGCACAGAAGGTGAGATGCACTCTTTCATGATACTGCTGTTAATTAAAACAGCGTGAGAGCATGCTATGAAGCAGGCTTGTCCTCACACTGACTGCACAGTTCCCTCTGTATTATGTTTTTGACTGTTTCTTCCGACCTCTAACGGGGTTTCTAAACCTCTTTGCAGAGATCAGCAGAAGGTTCCAGTGCAGAGGATGGAGAAGGTAAGGGTGGAGGGGTTATGCAATATGACCGAAATGTTTACTTTCCTTTATTCTTTATTGTCACTCAACCATATACACAAGTGCAACAGTGGGTGAAGGTCTTGGGTGCAGTTTGACAATTACAACATAGCAGTTTGACAATTACAATAAACATTTGATTTACACATTACCCAATTTACACATCTTGTTACGCAACACAATATGCAATATACACCTGGTAATATACAGTATACACATAAAGTTGACTATACAATGAAATATGCAGAATATCAAAAAAATAAGAAGACTGTATACAATAAAATACACTGTACCCCCAATGTATTCAGTGGAATTAGTATGAAGTACAATGTTGACATTTAACTGTCGGTTGATAGTCAATTACCAGTGCGTTATTAAGAGATGTATGACTATGAGTCCAGTCTGAGGCTATAAAGTGTGGTGCTTATATATATATATATATATATATATATATATATATATGTATCTTAAAGCAATCAAGAGTTGAGGAGTCTGATTGCTTTGGGGAAGAAGCTGTCATTAAGTCGGCTAATGCGGATCATGATGCTGCGTTACCACTTACCTGATGTGAGAGCAGCCCATGGCTCAACGTTAAATATATATAGAACAGGGGTGCCCAAAAAGTTTTCCTATGAAGGGCCAAAAATCGAACTTGACTAAGAGCCGTGGGCCGAAAGTAACCTTGTATTATACCAAACTGTATTTTATGGCGTGGCGGGCCAAATCAAAGGTCTTCACAGGCAAGTTTGGCTAACGGGCCCTAGTTTGGGCACCCCTGGTATAGACCTACAGTGCCCTGAAAGAGTTTGCCCCCTTTTTGTTTTTTCTATTTATGACTTATCAGATATTCAACATGATATTAAAGAAAGTTGAATGAGCGAATACACATTTTCATACATTTTTCATTTATTTAATGAACAGTTATGCTTGGTTTCTTCGATGATGGCAAGTCATCCATGTCCTGAGGAAGCAAGCCCCAAGCAGCCCCAAACCTTCCCAGCCCCACCACCATGCTTGATTATTGGTATGAGGTTCTTACTCTAAAAAGCAGTGTTTGGGTTTTTCCAGGCATAACTAAATAGAAAAAAATCTTAAATGGGGCAAATATTTTTCAGTTCGCTTCATTAATTGATCATTTTGTTACTTGATGAAAAAAAGATTCCTTCTTTTGCAGACTCTGATAAAGATGAGAGTAGTTACTGTCCCCCAGCCAAAAGAGAAAGAACATCATCAATAACACAGTTTCCACCTGCACATTCAGGTACATTTTATTACATTGTTAAATGTACACAGATGAGCCAAAGCATTGTGACCAATCACATGTGTGAAGCAAATAACGTTAATCATCTAACAAGGGCACATGTCAAGGTCTGGGTAGATTAGATGGTAAGCAAACAATCCGTTCTCGTAGCCAACGTGTTGGATGCAGGAGAAATGGGCAGGAGTTGCTTACAGGACTTGAAGGATCTGTTGCCAATGTTTGGGTGCCAGAAACCCCAGGACACCTTCAGGGGTTTTGTATGGTCCATTCCATGAGGGACCAGCAGCATGTGTGGCAGGTGGTTATAATGTTTTGACTCATCAGTGTATATCAGCGTTGCTAGTGTGTAACAAAAGGGTTTGTACTCATGCAATTTGTCATGATCTCTTCTAGTTTCTAAGAACAATGTGTTCATGCCATCCAGTTTCTGTCAGTCCCCGACAGGAAATAATAACTCGGATTCAGAGCCCGGTGAGTTCATGTGTAGTTACAGTACCTTTAGATCTCTTTTTCAATGTTCTTGCGTTATAAGGAAAGATGCATTTTGAAGAAGCCCCAAACATGAATTCACAACTTCTGCGTGTTTGTGTCAACAGAAGAGAAGATGGTTGGGTTTCGCCTGAAGCCCCCAACCCTGATCCATGGACAAGCTCCTAGTGCCGGTGGGTACAATCCATGGTTATTTGTGTATCTAGTAAACAGGTCTTAGTATCAGGCTACAACATTATGAACCAAAACATCAGAAAAAGATGACCCGGAGTCTTGTATTCATGCTCAGTATAATGGGTTGCAGGCGTCCCGAGCCAGAAGCCAAAGGAGCATCAGCGCAGCGTCCTACGCCCAGCCGTTCTGCAGGCGCCACCAGCCCCCAAATCCCTGAGCCAGACGGGTAGGTTCACACTCAGGACACTTTAGCCTGTCTTCTTTCCATGGTCTTCTGAACATGGTCTTCTGAACATGGTCTTCTGAACATGGTCTTCTGAACATGGTCTTCTGAACATGCTAGGACACAACCTATTTAAAAAAATCTCAGGAAAGTACCGGAATTCCCTTGCTCTTTTGGTTCTCCGTAGGGTTGAGCAGTGGAACGAACGGTGTGGACAGGTCATCTGATGGTCTACCCGTCACTCAGAACAGCACAGGGAGCTGCGATGGCTCCACGCTTGACAGAACCAAGTCACAGGTGAGCCGACAGATCGAAGGTTGCATTGCGGCTTTGTTAAATTATTTAACAATTTAAAACGGAATGATTGGAATGGTTGTGAATGCATTGGCTTTTATTAAGCGATTTCGTAGCATTAGCAGCAACAAAAAAAAATCATGAAAAAAAGAAAACGAGTTCTGTTATGGAATCCTCATTTGTATTTGGCCAGAATGTCAAAGACAGAGCCAAGGTGCCTTGACTAGTTATCTGAAGTGCATGTCGTGTGGACAATTTAGAGATGTGATCATATCCACTGGGCTTTGACTTGTGTGTGTTGCTAAATCCCAGTATACCTGCAGCCCCTTTGCGCCTGCATGTGTATTCAATATTGTTTTAGTATCTGTTCCTTGGTTGTTAGTATTTTCTGATCCTTACATTTCCCCCGTTGCTCTAGGTTACAGAAAGCAGTGAACTGAAAGGCTCTCCATCAGCAGAATCTGGGGAAACTAATTATTTCCTACAATACATCAGTACTCCCAGGTCAGCTTTCCAGGGATTCTGTCACCAATACATATAATCAGTCAATGGTTTTAATGAGCTACCGGAGCTGTTTCTCAACAGCCTCGTTCTGACCCATCGTTCACCCTGTGTGTTTTGCATCCAGTTTACACCCGGCTGAGAACAATCCGGATGATGGGGCTAAGTTTGTGTTTGGACAGAACATGTCGGATCGTGTCCTGGTGAGTCTACTCTTCTGTAATACCTGGGATTTTTGTCTTTCAGCCCACGAAACGTTGTATCCACACACAGTTTTGCTAATGCGTGTTGTGTGGCTTTCTTGCCCTGCAGAGTCCCCCGAAATGTGAGCAAGCCACAGAGGGCAGTATGGACCCCCCTGACCCCCCTCCCTGTCACCCCCCCTTACAGGACAGCAGCTCAGAGAAAGGTTCACGATAATGCATATAAAGGCCTTTACATGAATGCCATTGCGATGCACCCTGCACTGGGTCATTTCCATGGATCAAATGTTTCTTCCTTTCTCGCCGTCATGGCTCAAATGGGTTTGCTGTTGTTGTTGTGGCAGATATCAGCGTGACAGAGTCCCTGGAGGAGTCGGCGGCGGCCTACACCAAGGCCACAGCCAAGAGGTGTTTGTTAGAGAAGGTAGAAGTCAGAACGGGGGAGGAGTCGGAGAGTAATGTCCTACAGGTATGCCAGAGCGAGCTGTTTGTGGTTCAAAATCACTTCCATTTTTGCTGGAACGTTCAACCCGTGCACGTTCTTTGTCGCCACAGGTCCAGTGCAAGTTATTTGTGTTTGACAAAGCATCCCAGTCGTGGGTGGAGAGAGGCAGAGGATTGCTGAGGCTCAACGATATGGCCTCCACAGAAGAGGGATTGTTACAGTCCAGGCTTGGTACAGTTCTTACTTGATGGCAAAATACTGCGAAATCTGTTAATTCTACACATCCTATTCGTGGGACACATCACAACCCATCCCATTCATAGGACCCTCCCAAACACATCCAAATTATTGGACACATCCCATTCATAGGACACATTCTAAGACATCCCACTCATAAGAGACATCCCACTCATAAGAGACATCCCACTCATAAGAGACATCCCATTCATAGGACACATCCCAACCCATCCCATTCATAGGACACATCCCATCCCATTCGTAGAACACATCCCATTCGTAGAACACATCCCATTCATAGGACAGTAATCCCAATTGTCAAGTTGCACTACTCTGGCTTTGAACGTGTTGTGTTGGCTGTTACACACATCTGATGTGCGCCTGTGTTCTGTGACGCAGTGATGAGGACCCAGGGCAGTTTACGTCTGATCCTCAACACAAAGCTGTGGCCCCAAATGCAGGCGGACAAGGCCAGCGAGAAGAGCGTCCGCATCACAGCCATGGACACGGAGGACCAGGGCGTCAAGGTCTTTCTCATATCGGTACGACTAAGCGCTTGACCCCGTCACACCGTCGTTCTGTGACGCGCCGTCTTGCACTGTGCCGTCTCGCACTGCCAGAGCCCGGTGCTGACGCGTCACGTGTCTGTCCCAGGCCAGCTCCAAGGACACGGGGCAGCTGTACGCAGCGCTGCACCACCGGATCCTGGCCCTGCGGAGCCGCTCGGACCAGGAGCCGGAGCCTCGGACCCCCGTCCCGGAGAGCCACGTCCCTCATCCCCACTCCAACGAGGAGGACAGTGATGAGGACGACCCGCTCACGCCCACGGCCGACGCCGCAGGTAAACCGAGCGCTTCCTGATCGTCACACGCGTCAGGGGCCGCCACGGAAACGGCCTGACTGACTGGCCCCTTGTTGTGAGACTGAATGTCTGTGTGGGTGGGACGTTCGGAAAAATATAATCGCTACAGTAAGTAAATACTTTTAAATGGGTCCTTAGAAAAGTCTTAAAGGTCACAAATCTGAATATAAGGACTCCTAAATGGTCTTCTATTCAGTTTGCAAAGGTATTACATTTTGCAGGGCAGGTGAAATAACATGAAATATTCTCGGAAAATATAAAATGTTGAACAATAAAAACATTTGTATGAGAATATTTTTTGCATATTATTTCCATCTGACGTTGTGATAGGTCTTAGGTGGCGCAAAAGATGTGTGTGTAGAACTTCTCTCATTGGATGGCCCGTGTGTGTGTGCTGTCACTGCTGTGTAATCAGTTGGAGACTCCATCCCTTATCCTACATGGCCTCCTTCATAGCGAGCTGACACTTACCAAATAGTACTTCTGGTTAACAAAAAATAGGTAGTTGAAGGCCAATGCGTTTTAAGTTAAAAAAAATTATAATAATTCAAGCTCGGGACGATGTGAGTTTACACGTTGGACTCGCATATGAAAAGCGACAAAGTCCTTCCTGAGAGGCTGTCGGCAGACACTCCTGGCGTTGCTCATTACCGCTATTTGCCGACCGCAAGCTCTCAGACGACTGGCAACCTGTGGTACCGTGGTAGCAACAGCATCCGTCCAGGGGGACGAGTTATCCAAACATATTCCTCCAGCCCTCGTCTTACCACGTCTCTCTTCCCCAGAGGAGCCAGAGACACAGGCTGCGGGGAGTGGCGGTGGGTCCTCATAGCGCCTGCCGGCCTTCATCTACCCACACACTGCAGTCAGGACCCCCAAGGGGCCCCCAGAGAACCCTACGGCCAGCATTTCCCCAAGGGTCACTGTGCAGCTCCAGGAAGGATCCTGTTACCTAACTCAGTGCAGTTCACTCACTCTGCATTCACAGTATATCCTGGATGGATGGTCTTTTTTTTTTTTTTTTACCTTTAGAACTGAAAACCTTTTTTTGGGGGGGGGGGTTTGTGAATTGGATACTCATCATATTGATGAGTAAGAGAGTGTGGGAGCTAATTCTAATTCTAATTCTAATCTCTCGCCCAAGTAAGTACATTCTACAGAGTTTGCCGTTTAAAGTGGGACCTCTTCATCCACCTTGGAGAGAACAGACCTCAGGCACTTCATATCCAGTGGGGCTTGTGTTTTGTTCAGAGAGGTAAAGAACGAGTTTCTTAGTTGCCGAGTTTGTTTATAACGTTT
Source organism: Novumbra hubbsi (assembly GCA_016801125.1). Lineage (NCBI taxonomy): Eukaryota > Metazoa > Chordata > Actinopteri > Esociformes > Umbridae > Novumbra > Novumbra hubbsi. The sequence goes on from JACXGK010000351.1 coordinate 96,278, forward strand.
TATTTTTTTTTTTTTTTTTTTAACACTGTAGAGTGTCTGAACTCTTCAAGTTTTATTTTTATAAGGTGAAATGCTTGCACATGCTCTAGCTTGGATTAGTATGTCAATACCTCCTTTGGCCACTGTTGGTTTTTAGTCTAGTCCGTATTGTAATTTATTTTTGACCACAAATCGTTTAAAATAGAATCCCTTGTGCAAACACTTGCTTTGATGTTTGTAGCCATAAAAGATTGAATAAATAATAACATACAATAATGGAATTTACTTTTGTTTATTATTATGATTATTGATACATAAGATATTTTTATTGATAGTTCATATGAACACTAAGTTCATCTGCAAATAAATGAGCTAGTTGGATTTGATAGTTTTCCAATACATTTTTACCATGACCCTAAACGTTTTCCCTGGATATAGCCATTAGATGTATTCATTTTACAAAATATATTTTAGATAGATCTAAAAAAAAAAAAAAGGATATAATCTTTCCAAATGTATATTGAATGAACCTTTTATGTTTGAGTTGTTTACAATTATTTACGTCGTTTGCTCTAAATAAGTTCCACAAGACTGTGTTTATAACATCCATAAATAATCTCTAAAACATGAAGACCATTGCAAAACATGTTTACCAATGTCTTTTTGATAATACAGAAAGACCAATTTAATTACATGTAGGTTAGTGTTGACATTTGGTTTTTCTATCATGTCTTTATGTACATCTATCCTATATGGATACAAAATGCACATATACTCTCAGATCAACTAATGCTGCCATTTAATTCATAGAGCTATAGCAATTGAAACAGGTGGTACTATGCTAACTTGATAGGAAGGCTACAAGTATGGTGTTTCCCACCAGTGGTCTGGTGCTGGGCCCACTCTGGCTCTGGGTTTGTCTATTTGAAACAAATCCTTTAAAGAGAATTAGATAACTACAGTGGTATTTCCTTCAGTAAAGTGTAGCGCCTCTTGTTTTAAGCCTTTTCTTTCCTCATATCAGTGGAATGAGTAATATCTCTGAACTGTATTATAGTGTGCTCCTTTTTAATGGTCCTACAAGCCTTTGATGTGAAAACACGTATTTTTAACAACAAAAAAGCATACCAAAAAACTTCAAAAAACAATTACAAAAAAATAAAATAACAACAGGCAAGTAGGAATATTGTTGTTTAAATTGTATATATATATACCGTAATGTATATTATTGAACAAGCAGCCTTCGAGCTTAAAAAAGGATGCCCTTTATTTTGTACTCTTCACGGCCGTCGGTAGAAAACTCACTGTGTTGTGTGCTTTATATGTTTGTGTTCTCTCCATTCATCACATTCTGCTTATGTAGCGACAAACATAGGACTTCTCCTCTGGGAATAGGGCTCAGACATGAATGTATGGCGTATTGTCTCTGTTTAAAAGGCCAGGGGGCCCGTGTTCTTTAGCACTTTTCCTTCTCTGTGGTATTTCTCCCATCAATATGAATTATTAAATGTTTGTAAATGCAAATGAACTGGGGCTGTCCATTGGTCAGATAGCCAAGGGGATGAGTGATGTGTTTTTATATTGTTTGCTGGGAGGTGACTGCTAGACAAATATACACTTATGCTCATGTCATTTTTGTTGCTGGATTTTATGTCATATCTGCTTAGTTTCCTCAGATCTCTGAATATGTTCTTTTTTTAGTTAACTGTTCATGTTCCATAACCTGGTGCTATTTCCTGGCAGTTCCTATCACAGTCCTATATTGGTGTTCCCTTTATTATACTGAGATCAAAATGGTACATCTTTGAATGAAAGTCAAGTGAGTAGGATGTTATTAAAGCTAGTTGACATAGATGAGCCCTTGTACAACAGTACCTGTCTCATACTGTGTCCGTGACTGGAATGTTTTCAAGTTTTTTGCTTTTGCCACTTAACATGCAATTAAGCTCTTTAATATATTAGCCGATAGTTTACATGTTCTGTCCTTCCTGCTTGATGTGATTGGTCCAGTACCGCAGAGATCTGGTTGTGAAGGGAAACCGGAGATACACATGGGATCAGGTGTGTTGCAAAATAGTCTTTAAAATGGTCAGAAAAGGCCTTTTCTGAGAGGAAAAACTACTAACCAACTATCGTCTTTCCAATGGTCCGCAATTGCATTGTAGAGATCAACCAAACCTAGAAAGACACGTGTGCATGTCATTGTGGAACCCTTTCAACAATATAGGCATTGTTATCAGTAATGTTCATATCAGTCATCCAGTACATGACTGATGTGGAACAAGGTCAATGGTGCAGTCATGCCATTGTGAAATAGCTAAACAGGTCACAGCCTTGTCATACGGTCTCTCCATTGAGTCATGCCATAGCAGATAGGCTAAACAGGTCACAGCATTATCATACTCTCCATTCAGTCATGTCATAGCAGCTAGGCCACATACTAGTCATATGGACTATTAGGTATGTTTTCAGGTCACAGAATTTTCATCCGGACTCCATTTAGTCTACACACAAATCGAGATCCAATACTTTACCATTCACCCCTGTTGAAGTGTTTTACAATCCCTCCACACAAAAACCCTCTGCCAGTCTCCTCTTCGCTGTGGTTTTGTATGGCTGTCAGGGCCTACACTTAGTATATGCAGTATACTTTTCACCAAACGACGGCATTTACTCAATGTCTGAGGCCGCTACTGAAGTTATGGTAATAACTTCAGTAGCGGCTTCAGACATGTTAGCCTTTGATTTTCCTTGTTCTTTTCTATTAAGGGTTTGATGGACATCAAAGAAAAACACTGTAAAGGTCAACGTGACCCCCCCCCCCCTCCAACCCGGGTGTGTCTATGTTTGGTTTGACCGGTAAACCTCAGACACGGTGATTACTGTGTGTCATCTATGTAGCCTCAAAGGAACGTGTTGCATAGTGCTTATAAGGCTTCTGTTCATCCTCTGTCCACCAGTCCCACTAGGATGCTGAGAGGTGTGGTAACGGGGCTGTCCCCTGTCTAGGGATGGGCCGTACGGGCCCTGGAGAGCTACGGGAAGTGCAGGCTTTCATGAAGTTCATAGTCATTTACAAGGAATAGAAGTAAAGGAACCTTTGAATAAACCATGTGTTGGCCAGGGAAACGAAAGCCTGCACAACTCTCCGTGAATGGAGTGGTCAGCCCCGGTTCTTTCATTTGAAATGTATTGTGAAACTACTGTCTTTGCCAGGTTAAATAATCATCTTTTCTTTTGTTGTTGCTTTAGTATAAAAGAAAACTAATATAAAAATCACTTGTTATGAAAAAGGTTCATGTAAAATGGTCATATCAGATGTATTTCAGAATTACATTAAACTTTTAACAAAAAGCTAAATGTTTACTGTTGTTTTCATGGTTCCTGACTTCACCTAAAGCTCTTGTCTGTTCCTGATCAGTAGTGCTGGTGCCTTACCACTGGAGGGCACTCTTGGTCTGAAGATGGTAGCTATACTATCGACAAATAGTCAACATAGACCAATAACGTTTCCAGCAGCGCCAAAGCCTTAAGATTGTGTTAAAGCAATTTGGTTTCACAACATTTGCATTTTAAGAAAATACCTCTAAAACCACTGACGGTTCCCTTTAAGTATTGAAACTGCAGTTTGCAGTCCTTATTGATTGTATAGCTCAGCTACATATTGCCATATGATATGCTAGTAAGGGGTGAAGGGACTCTTGTGTTACTGTCCACGTTGATAATTCAGACCACAAATGACCGGTTAAACACAGACAATTGCATTTTTTTTCATTTATCCTGATTGAAACAAAGCAACATGGGCTTCAACAGTGTTACACACAGTCTCTAAAGCAGGGGTCAAACCGGTTCCACGGAGGGCTGAGTGTCTGCATGTTTTAGTTTTTTCCTGTAAATTGGTTCCAGGTTCAGATCTAAATAACCAGATGAGGGTATACCTATCCAATCAGTGACATAATTAATCAATCAAGTACAAGGTGAGAGTGAAAACCTGCAGACACTCGGCCCTCCGTGGAACCGGTTTGAGACCCCTGCTCTAAAGTAAATGATCAGTAAGACTGACATACAACCAGGGATTGAGGGCATTGATGTAGTAAAAAGCTGATAATTGGTTACATCTGCCTATGGTTGGATGCCTGAGGATACAAGGTTCATGTTCCCTGCAATAAATCGGAGGAATTTGTACACTTCTCTTTCAGCGCCATGGCTCACCTAACAATCTGCTGTGTGATGCCTGACAATAGTATCCAGCTGCAGCATGAAGTTAGCATGCTCAAGTATCATGTTTGCAGAATATGTTCTAGGGATGTTTTGTTTGGTTTGACTTAGGGTTGATCTGGGCGTTAAGGTGAGAGCTGGAACATGACTGAGTTAAGGGTTATGAGGGTGTGGGTTTGGTTAGAGTGGTCTACTACAGTGTTCAGCGTGCCTGGGGGGAAAAACATAAATATCCTGCTTTTCAGACTATCCTCCTCTGGCTACAGTGACTCCAAGTCCTTTTGCCAAATAGCTGTTGGTGATCAGGTTTGTTAGAAGTTAAAATTGCACAGTTTCCTGGGCCCAAGATGACATCACACATGACGTGCTGCCCTATCAAGGAGCTGTAAAATAAACTGTTAGCTTGTTGGTACTGGACGTAATGTCTACGTGTCGACTCCACGATGATCCTAAAAGAAGGTGCAATAAAAACAATTGGCCTTCAGCACAATCTAATTGTACATTATAAAATAATCCCTCTAATTAAAAAGGTTTCCTGCTGTAACATGTTGTGTAATGGCTGGCATAAGAGGTTTCCGATATGCATGCAGTCTGCCCATTGTTTGCTTTGTAAGATGAACCATAACTGATCAGAATCAGACTTGCCACCTACATATGGAATGTTCTTCCATGTGTAGGTGGCAAAAAGCTAAATGTTCTTCCATGTGTAACAAACAAATGCTACGTGTGGGGTGAAGGGTTTTAGAAGAAAAACCCGACAGTATCCAATGTATATCTTCCGGTGCAGGAAAACTAGGCAATTAGTTTATGAACATCTAATTAACCTAATGTGTAAATAGTTGCGGTCGATCGCTTGTCCACATTTTTTAAATGCGCGAAGGGTAACCATTAGTTACGAAATGTGCGTGTCGGGGCATCGTTTTACAGTGGTCCAATTAGTCTGAAGACTATGGCCCTCGTTCATGAAACCTAATCAGAAACGAACTCAGATTAAAACGTGAGAAAAGACGTGCGGTCATTTCCAAGTGTGATTCATTAAACCGTGGGACCTGGTCGATCACAGACGTATACACCGGATAAAGCCGTGGAAGCGAGAAGCGCTGCACCTGTACTTATTCACTTATGACTCTCCCGTAATGTATGTGGGTGTGGCGGTCATTACCTCTTTCAGCATAAATTGTACTCTAATTATACCCTATATAAATCATTTGTCATTCTCCATGACAGAGTCATTTCTCGTCATCTTATTTTATATTACCTGTTAGTTGTTACCCAGGCGGTTACGATTGTTGTTTTTTGTGATAATGATGGTCTTAATGCGAAGCAGACGTGAGTTTGATCGTAAGGATAGGACTAAGATAATATTGAACAATATCAGCTCTGTCAATTAAATTATCGTACAATCATTTTAAGATCCAAATGTGATGTTTCATGAATGATGGCCAATATTACTATGCACACCATCAAATTAATTTGCAGCAATGATTAAGGGATTGATTTCAAACTCTGTATGGGTCAGTGCAACTCAATTCTAAAGTTATTTGGACCATTTTTATTTTGACAAAAATAGTTGTAGTATTTTGAAAAGTTGGGTCTCCTTATCTCTGCTCTACTCAATTATTGTTATATTTCACTATTTATTTAGCCTTAGCATTAGGACAAACTACATACTCAAGTTAATCACTGTGTTCAAAGTGATGAGAACAATGGCATTTGACAACATCATAGAAAGTTTCCATAATTAACATTGTGTCAGCTCCTTTCTTTTACATTGTGAAAGCCTTTAGAAAAAGCAATGTGCCTTTCAGTTGCCAGGCAGGTCATTTGTTTGTCTGATGCTTTGGCTGGTATTAGCATTAATTGTGTCAGGCCCAATTTGTTCATTTCAGGAAGAGATCAGGGTGGAATTTGAAGATTGCATGCTCTATTTAGAAGTCCCAGATTCCTCACTGGATAAAATACTTCATGGCAGATACTGTTTAGGGTGAGAGACAGTTTAGAATTTTCATGAGATAGGGATGGTTCATTACCTCCAGTGTTTCACTGCCAAGACCTCCAGCGTTTTACTTCCTATAGTATGTTTAGGCTTTTCCAACTGGGAGTGTCCATCATGACGCCTCGGGCCACACTCTCAGAGCCCAACCCTTCTACAGACTTTCTACAATCCTTTTTTTATAGTCAACCTTGATATTGCTTGCTTTTTGGCGTGTCAAGCTGCATATCTGTTTTAACGAACGGTTACAATTGCCGATATTAAACAAAGTTAAGAATGTGATTGCTGTGGCTTTAAAAGTACCCGGCAACACGGCAGTGAGAGGAACAACCGTGTTGCACTAGACATGCTGATTATTTTGGTAGGTGAATGTCGATCAGTTTGCTAGGAAGCTATCAGAAACAGTTATTCTTGTTTAGGAGATATTATTATTTTTGTAGATTACTTATATTTTACTTAGTGGCCTTGACTTTGTTATAGGGGCCCTATTCGTATTCATCAGAACAACACTGTTAAAATACTGCATTAGACATTGTGCAATATCTTAGGAAATGTTGACTGAAAGCTGGCAGCTCCAAAGCATGGCCAATCCTGTCCTGAAAGCACGTGCCATCAGTAAGAAATGTTTAGGTTGATTCACAAGAACTAGTATATACAGACCAAGTCATAATAGAGGGAGGAAATGTTCCAGTGCACCAAAGCAGTGCTTTCATGAAACTGACATTAATTGAAAGTCCATGTGTTCAACCCCAACTTGTCCAATCAATTGATGCCATTTCTCAGAACGAGACGCATTTCAAAAAATGCAGCCTTTTGCCAAATCAAAGCACGAAACCCAAAGCCTGTAAAGATGTCTTCCATGTGTCCTTCGATCTCTAGCTTTCTGATTGGTCTGAACCATGAACACATGGGTGTTAAATGGCTCTATGCAAAAACCCAGAATGCTTACAAGACTTGATACTCTGAAAACCAGGCTTTTTCACATTTTACTCGTTTTTAAGTGAAAATCTGTGAAGTGAAAATCTAAATTTTTAGGGCTTTTTCGTTTAAGCAGAGACACTGAATGTAAGAAGAGGCCTGATTTTATCTGAATATTACCATTGTCCTTGTGGAATTTGAGTAGGCACTTGGGCAGACTGGGACAAGAATTCTGCCGTAGCATTTTATCCACATCACGGTGGGTGGCTCCAATTCCCACTTCCCACCGTTTCCTTACTACCCTCCCAGTTGCCCAGCAACCACACAGATATCCCCATCCCACATGAAGCTGATACCTTGATTCTACACCTTAGGCACAGTAAGTAGCGTCAACATTGGACAGCACAGGAAAGCGTTACTCAACTCTTTCTCTCCCAGTGATTGGCAAGACATTATCCCACTCCACTTTTATAACAAGCTCATGATTTAAACAAGGACAATATATAAAGCCACGTCAGATACAACTTTCCACTACAATGTTACCTCTGCTCTAGCCATGTTGTGTGCCTCCATGTTGTATTGTCTGTTTGACTTTGCGGTCACAGTGCTGCTTTCGTTCTCTGTCTGCTTAAGACTTATACTTACAAAAGCTAAGCTAACAATTTAGACTATATAGCAAATGAGTGCCTGGCACACATTTACCCTAAATTTGGATTACCATTACAGGGCCCCAGACTAACATTTTCCCCGGGTGTCATCGGTGCCACTAACGTTTATAGGTTGTGGCACAAGCCTACGAGTAATATTCTTCTAGGGCTTTCAATGTGCTTTGTTAAGAAGTGAGGTAAATGGACTATTCAGGTATTGGAAAAATATCTTGTTTCATTTAGTCCAAGCATGAATGCATTTGTATATATACTTAAGTATTGGCCCAAAACATGACGAGCAGACAACATTAGCTCATACTTCCACACCCAACATTCTAATACTCTTGGCTTCAGAGATTGCCTCGTTCCTATATGTAATTACAATACAATTTGATCAAAATCTGTGCCTAAACAGTTTGAGCTGTTGCTTGTAAAAATCCACCTCTCATATAACATCTCATTGTTGCTGTAAAGGTCCCTCTCACTTACTCTATACTCGTCTGTCTCTAGGGAACTTGTCTTATCTCTTATCTCTCTCAACTGAAATGTTCTTTTTCTTTTATTAGTCCTAAACGTTAGCTCAAAATACTTAAATGAGGAATTCAGTTTGAAACATCTTAATAAAATCAGGATTTTAGCTACAGAAGCAGGTGTCTTTACTGCTGACACGGTTTACTTTAAGTAGGTTAGCATGAACACAGATCAGTCTATCAGAAAAATGGACCAGCCCATCTTGGTGGAGAGGCTGACTGTTGTCATTGATTACCCAAAGGCTAATTATAAATGAGTATATTCTGCAAGCATCTTTAAAACTAAATATTAACATTCTCATGGCCGGAATCCATGTATATTTTTTGACCAGGTCCCCCCCAAGAATTTCCAAATGTCCATGCTGCCCATGCTTGGCCATTCTCTTTGAAAAGTAGCTTCCTAAATTCAAACGTGTCAATGTGACACATTGCCTAGTTGATCTAGTGTGTGTATCACTGTCAGTTCATTAAGTAATGTGAGTCGGGCCTCTGTTACGACAAGGGTGTCATTATAGGCATATCTCAAAAGGTTTCAAGTGGCTGTGTTTAAAGAACACGTCTGTCCCCCGGAAAGCTGACACAGTGCAGAGTTGAGCTCAGTATAAATACTTTAGATCTTTTCCATCACAGATGTAAATAGACTGCATATTTCGGTCACACTTTTCCCCATTTAGTAAGGTTTGTGTAGCTTTAAGTTAAGTGTGAAAACCTAGTACTCACTTTGGGGCTTGGCTTGCTTTTTGAACCTCATACCAGTGGTTAACCCATCCACCAGTGCAGTGGCAATAGGCCCTCAATTAGTGGATCTGATCCTGACAGGAAAGTACCAAACCCAAACTAAAAAGGGGCTTAAATGTAAGCTAATGAGGTTGAGTAGTTCTGTATGGCTTTTTAGTGTGGTCCAATCTTGGCGTGTTGTGTTTCCCTACACAAACATCTGTTGCACTGTGACCATCAGAAAAATCTTTTTTGAAATCATTCATTTTTTGTTCAGACAAATACATCCGTATTGGGAGTCCAGCCAAGGTTGAGAAATAAACAAACATCGGTAATTTCATTCTATATATATATATATATATATATATATATATATATATATATATGTATATATACACACACACCTAACAAAGGGCTTTTCTAGTTTATTGAATACACATATCAAATGTTTTGATGGTTTAAACATACTGTAGTTAGTTTTTCAAACATTAAGCATGACCCTTTTTTTTTTATTAAAGAAACAAGTGTGCTCAGATTGCTATGCTGACAGACGCAGTTTTTTCTGTGGAATCACACCATGGATCTCTGGACGTATCCCGGCCTTGTCTGTGCTGTTGGTCCGGTGCTTGGTGGAGTCATAGACAAAACCCCAGAGTGCTCACGGGGCCTCGGCTTGGAGCTTGCATGACCGGTACCAATACTGCGTTTGGTCTCCACCTAAATGAGGACGTTTCTGTTATCAGATAGGATGGCTAGGAAAGCAGCAGTTAGCCACGCCTTGAATGTCTAGCTACTTTACCTGGTTGTCCTTTTGTCTGTGCTCTTCCTCACTCACACTTTTGACATCCTTGTTTCTTTTCAAGATTGATTTCAAGGCTGTTGGCTTTGGCGGTTGTCTTCCCAAGCTATGTTCTTCTCTTCTGTTTGCTATCCTCCTTTCAATCTCTTCCCAACCTTGTATCAGCATTAACTCATGGGTGATTTTTGACAGCTTGGCCTTTAGAGATGCCAACCTCTCACCCTGCGTGTAGTGGACATCCCTTTGCCCTTCTTCAGGGCACGGTGGTAGATGGTTTACGTTTACGGTTGACGTCTTGAACCGAACGTGTTTCTTCACGACTAGCCTTCTTGAAGTTGAAGTAGCAGGACGAGGGCTGCCATCAGGCCTGACCGGCTTGAATGTCCCTTTCTCTGCGACATTGTTTGGCGAAGTGGGTCTGGCTCTGATGGGAGGCAGTGGTGGCTTGGCTGCCATGTTGGCTCCATGGACCGCCCTCAACGGTTTGGGGCTATGGAGGTAGATGTCTTTCCCAATGCCAGGTTGATTTCTCTTGGTCTGGATTGGTCCCAATGGCTTTAGCATGGTAGGAACAGAAGCCTTTCCTTTCAGATCAGATGCTGAAGATGCATTCAAATCTTCTTGACACTTCCTATTGCAGGTGGCACTCTTGTTCTGCCACACTGGGATTCTGGAGGGACGAAGTGGCTTCAATACCTCAGACTCAGCCTTTTCCAAATCCTTGAAATTACTGGCTAGTCGTTTCAGAACCCTCTTCCTTAGCTCAATAGGCTCCAGTTCTGGTATTCTGGCAATTGGTTGTGAGTTGTGTTGGGCCTTCTGGATGATAGGAGGAAGCCTCTCAGCAGCCTTGTGTTGAGATGATTTGGTAGGCTTAGACACAACAGGGTTCCCTGATGAAGCATCATCTTCATTAGTTTGTTTTATGGATCTCATATTTGGATGCTCAAGTTTCCTGATGCAGCATTTTCCACATCTTAGGGTGATTTATAATAACTAATTCTCAAATGCAAATGTCTGCTAGAGTAGATAATCTTCGTTGGTGCTGGTGTTCTATGTTCTGTAGTCCGTATCCTCAATGTTTATGTAAGGCAGCAGTTGTGACATCATCGTTGGTTTACGGAATATTGTTGTTATGTCACAATAGGTCAAAAACCACTGCCCCAAATGGTGAATAATGTGACCTATAACTGTTTGCTCTGACTTTTCTTTGAGGGGATGTATGTCAATTTGCTTGCTTAATGTATTACGCATCCACTGGTTTGTACCACATTCATGTATGTGGTTTTGTATGTGTAACTCCCTGAACAAGATTTGTATGCCCCATTAGAGTAGTTCAGTTTTTGAACTGAAGAGAACCAAGCACACTTCTTTCTTGTATGCTTAGGATGCTTAAATGTGCAAATAGGCTTTTGTCAGTTAATAATTCTTTGTCTCTTGACAAATTTGAATAGCCTCCTAGTCAGGGCCGGTTCTTGGCATAAGCAATACAAGCGTCGGCTTAGGGCCCCCTGACTGCTGTTGTGCACTGAACCACTAGGGGAAAGGGGGCCCCTAAATCAAATTTTGCTTAGGGCCCCCAAAAGGCTAGGGTTGGCACTGCTCCTTGTCACAGTCTTGATACATCTGAAGACAACAACGCCCCCAGTGCTGATGGTTTATCAGATTATTTTTTATATCTTATAGCTATCCCCAACTTCCTCACCCGGAAGGTCTTCAAACATTCCTTTAGGTGTTCTTACATATTGCAATTATAACATTATTTCATAAAGCATCAAAGGTCATCTGGCCCCAGGCAGCCGTCCCCCTATGATTAACCCATATGTTTTCGCGTCATTATGCTTGGTTTGAATTTCGCTGGCCGCTTGTGAGCGTGTAAGCTTTTTCAAAACTATTTGTTGTTTTATAGCCAACGACGGAAGCTTACTTTGACAAGCTTTTGTAGCAAGCTGCAGTTTGTCTATCTGCGTATTGTAGGACAAGTAAGAATATGGGATAATTAGATTATCGAAAAGTAATAATTGAATCCTAATTTAAATTATTCAATAGGCGAAAATACGGAGGTAGTTTCGAGTTTGTATATTTGATGACGACACATGTTATATAAATATGGATTGTAAGTCTTCATAAAACCAGGTAATCCGATATCATAGGACGCCTTTACCCATACAGATTTCTTGACGTTTGAACCATCGATATAAAGCATATATGGGATTTGGTTCTATCTGACGTCCCAATAGCTCCGCCATTTTACCTGGGACCAGTTTGGAGAAGCCAAGTGAAGCCACTTAACACAAGTCATGGTGGTATTTTGTGCAACACTATTTTGATCCAGAAAAAGGAAAAACGATACAAAGGAAGTGGTAAACATTGTTCATGCATGATAACATGCTTAACTTTATATTGCATGTTTTTAATCAGTGAACTAGAAAGCTATTCCAACATAGTCGTAGCGGTTGACATACGTAAAAATGCAGAATCAGTATTCAGTTTGTTTTAGATTTTTTTAACGGTCCTAGCTAGCTTGCTACAGTAAATTATAAATCGATGGAGCACAGAACGTAGCTATGAAAAATAACGCATTTTTGTCTAAAAACGTAATTTCGGTATATAATCAGCAGATGGCGATGTTGGGTAGCCTTTATCCACAAAAACGTCGCTTTGTTACTCCTATTTATGTCCTCGAATTATTATGCTACCTTTAGCAGACCAAGTTCAGTTAGCTAGCTTCCTCTGTTTAACGTACTATTACCAAAAAATCTACAATTGAATGAAATTATAATATATTTATATTCAATACATACATTATATTTTACAATCACATTAAATTGTTATATTTGGAAATAAAGAAATATACGTTTGCACTGTATTTTTAAGTATTATCCTGTTTTCATAGACCATAGCCATTTTGAAAAAAATCTTGAAAACTATTTCAAATGGATTTGTCTGTTAATATTCTATAAACTAGTCATGATATTGCATATCATATGCATTATGATTATGCAACGAAGCTCTTTGAAACGGCCAAAACTAACAACAATGGCCGATATCTAACTCCATAGGGTTAGCCCAAAGTCGTCTAGCGTAATTTGTCTCAAATGTGCATATTATGGACTCTATTTTCCTGCGCCTCTAGCGCCAGCCTCACGCTGCCAGGTATCTCACACGGCCTCGAGTACACGGACAACGTGAATCCGTTGACAATTTATTGTAGGTTTTGGTAGCCAAATTCCTTCCTTGAAATGCCCAGTGGACAGGGCCGGATAGTTTTTGCAGTTTTCAAAGCGACAAGCGGCAACGCTGCCGCCTCTATTATTTTCAGCGTATGCATGATGGCAATTTTGCCCTCCCCCGGGGCAGCTACATGAGGATGGGAAGCGGCTGCCGTCCATGGTACAGTGCTCAATAGTTGGCCTTGTTAACGACTTTTTTCACCAATGGGATTTGGTACCCAATCCTGAGACCTGTTCGCTACTGGTTCCCAGTCAGAGATTTACAAACAACCTGTAATGGGCTGCAATAGAGTAACTGTTCATGTTGGTGTATGAGTATTAAGAATCGTGACGCCACTTCATAGTAATATAAATACGCTAACAAAAAAACCTGCTAAGTGAAACATTTGCACAAGACTTGGAATTCCTGGTACAATGTGCCAACATATAGTAGGCTACTTGCCATTTAAGGAAAAAATGTTGATGAGATCACGACTGCGCCGTTTTGACCACTTGTGTGGTCTCTTTGCAAATGTATTTTCCTTAATGGCAAGGTCATTAATTCCCACTACAGAAGAACAGACTAGACCCAAAATATGCCTCTCATTAAGTGTGAGTGGCATACAATTCCAAAAAATACAGTTCCAAAAAAAATCTAACACAGATAAATAATCAATACAGTTGCTGTGCGATTTATTAATTTAAAATAATCCATGATTAGAATAGAACTATACAGTTGAAAAGTAACTCCAGCACAAACAAGAGACTGTTTGGGGAGTGGCCTCTCTGAAGAAATGGGAACCCAGGAATGTATCTTCTTGCCCAGGTGTGCTGGATCTCTGCTGATGACCCTCCCAGCTCCACCCACCAATGTTCTGTGAAAGAAAACAAGCCAACCAAGAGAAGACAAATCAGTAGGGTTGTAAATATTGTAGAAATACTAAACAAGATTTCTATCTGCAATAAAATCAGCTAAACATGGAGCTATCAACCAAACAGCATTAAGGATTGAAATAGGCAAATGCTCTTTTAGGGTGCTATTTGGATATGTATTGAGGCAGGAAAAGGTTTAATTGCATGCAATAGTTTGATTTACATGTGATGCTCAGCTCTCCAGCCAGACATGGTTTGGAAATGGCTGCAGGTCAAAATAAAAGTGCCTTGTAACTCTCCAAGCCTCTGACTGAACAGTAGCCTATGGACATTGTGTTGGTTTTCATTCAAATTGAAGGGTAGTGTTGGTTTCAGAGATTTGTGTGGTTGTTTTCAGTTGCTCTGCAATTTCCAATTAGGAATTTCAGTTTTTCTTTTCTCAATGCACAACGTTCACTCTGAATGTTTGAAAGGCGGGCTGGTCTGGAGTCACTGGGGAGGTTGGAAACATTGTACAGTTTTCATTTTTCACAAAGGGTTTATGAATTCTGACGGCTTCTAAGTAATTATGTCTAAAAGGAAAACAAATACATTGGCTGGCTGTGGTAACCACAATGCAAACACATCAGAGAAGTGTCAGCAGTGAGAGGGGATATGAGTCACGGCAAATCCGCAGGCCCCATGATCAGGCTCTTGTTTATGTATCACCAGCCACCCTACTCATTATCCAAGACGGACTCAAAGTATGACCCTTTCCATCCATCCTCTTGTCTCTGTTACCTCCTCATTTAGTTTTTCAATTCATTATAAATTAACATCGTTTTCAAGTCTTCACTTTCCAACACGCAACATAATTTCTGAGGATGAGCAATAATAAATTTTTGATGAAAGTTTAACTTACAAGGTGGTGCAGCTGCGCGGGTGTCATTAAATGTTTTAATAGTGAATAGACTCATTATAAGGGTTTGTTCAAATGCAGAGTTAACTACTTACAGCCATAATACATGATGACACCTCTCTTACAGAATGTAATGAGAGCAATTCACTTTCACATTACTCAAAGTGGAACTTTTGAGATACAAAATAATATGGTTCTTTGCTCTCTTATTACAAGAAAATTTGATTCAATTTAAAAGACCACTGCAAATTGATCCCTTCTGTTCCTTACGCAAAATGTTTTTGGAAAAGAAAGAAAAACGTGTCTCTTATTTTCTTTTACACATTCATTTAAAGCAGCTCTTATTTCTTGCTACTTCAAAATATTTCCCAGGTTTTCTATAGTTTCTACAATTCATTGGCTTTTCTCTAGCGGCTTGTCAAGAAATAGAGGTGTGATCCCCTTGACTTAAGTCATGCACCTGTATCATGTAATGTTTGTTTTACATTCCTAAAATATTACAGGATAGGCATTGCGAGAGTGTGATGTAACTCCTCAGTTTGGGATAGGGAACTGAGAGGAAAATATACTCAATTGTATTGCGAGAATTTGATTTATGTACTGACAATACAGCCTGAGAAGTAATAAACATTTACATTCCTTTATGCACCTTGCATTGTGTGCTGTAGCACAGCCATGCTGGAACCGTAAAGGGCCTTCCCCAAACAGTTCTCACAAAGTTGGAAGCGTAGAATCTTTCAAAATGCCTTGGTTAGCTAAGGAATTAACATTTCCCTTCATAAAACGAAGGAGCGGAGGCCGAACCGAGAAAAACAACCCCATAGTATTATCCCTCCTCCACCAAACTTTACAGTTGGCACAATACTGTCAGGCAGGAAACGTTATCCTGGCATTTGTCAAACCTTGACTGGTCCATCAGACTGCCAGATAAAGAAGCGTAAATTGTCACTCAACAGAAAACATTTCCACTGCTCTGAGTCTCTCAGAGTCACTCTATCCGGCACTTGGCATTGTGCTTGGTGATGTAAGGCTTGCATACAGCTGCTCGGCTCTCGGCGCACAGTTTTAGTGCTGATGTTAATCGAGAGGAGATATTGAGCGAGTAGAGCGTTGGCGACTTTTATGCACTTTGCGCCTCAGCACTCGGCGACCCCATTCTGTAACTTTAATTGGTCACTTTGTGGCTGAGTTGCTGTAGTTCCTAAACATTTCAAGAACTAACTTTTGGCATTCTATTACAGTACCACGTTTGAATTCAGTGAGAATTAGAATGGCCCATTCTTTCACAAATTTTTGTAACGGCAGACGGCATGGCTAGCTGCTTAATATAATTCACCTGTGGCAATGGGACTAAATGAAATAGCTGAATTTAATTATTCCCATTATGTGGCCCATTAATTTTAACACATTTTTCTTGAATCTTGTGTGTAACTTTACACCATAAAACTAAAATGATTAAATCGTATCACTTGGCATGTGCTCAGAATCAGCATGTCTTGTTTCATTAAATATGGGCCACAGCCAAAATGGGCCACAGCCATTAACTTCGGTTGTAAACACACATCACCCCAGTTTGAATCATGGAATAACATATTGAATGTTGTAATGAATCCTTTGTCGATTGATTTCTCTCCAGTGAACTCGGTTGTGTTTGAATGTGATTGGTTGACTCATTGAAGAGGATGGGGCATTCGATTTTCAACTCTGAAATGACTTTATTTTAGTTTTATTCCTTAAACAATGCAGAGATAAGGTGTGGGTATGTGTTAGGGTGAAACTTGAAATATACTCAGAATTAATTTGAACTGTTTTTAGGGTATATTTTAAGTGGACGAAAAAGCTATACTTATGTACTAAAATATATAATAAGTGGGTCCCTTTAAAGAAACTGAATTAAAGTTACCGGTTAAATCCGGTAATACTACTTAGTTTTCTAAAGTACAACATAAAAGGTTACATAAGTAGCTTCCGTGTAGCCACTCGGCCATAAAGGCCTGATTGATGGAGTGCTTGTTCTCACATCTCTGCAGAGAACCTTTGTTAGAAGTTCCATTGGGTTCTTGGTCACCTGCGTGACCAAAGCCTTTCATGCCCGGTTACTTTTTGGCCGGACAGCCAGGTCTGAAAAAAGGACACAGGACAAATTTGAGCTCCATTTGAGCTGAAAACAGATTTTCTGTCAAGTATGGTTTCAGAGACACAGAGAATCCGTGCCAAGTATATATCAATGTTGCTTCTGCCATGCTGATCCTTGGGGTCCAGCAGGTTTCAGGGAAGTGGTATAGCTCGGTGAGCTCACAGACTTAAGAGTGAAGATGTCTTTTAACAGAAAGCATAAATAACACTGGAATGTGGCATGAATACGACCAGTCAGGATGATTCACCTGGCTGTTAAATAAAGCCATTCAAAATGGGTGCTTCTGTCCACAAAAAAGAATTACTGTCCACTCTTAAAACTGCATTCTTGTTCCCAGATTCTAAACCAGAGAACAGTGACTTGTTTTGTGAGAGAAAAAAACATTGTTTTATTACTCTTATTAGTTGTTGGAAATGACAAACTAGGCTTTGACAGAGTATTGTATACTTTGGAGTTTGTTTGACCTGATGGTCACAAATAATGCTTAAGCCGATTCCATGGTACCCACCTGAGGGATGGCAGAGGTGGCACCGATCCGTGACTTTACATGAGCAAGTGAAGCACATCTTGGTTAAGAGTTTAATACTTTTCAGATTGCTTAATATATTAATTGTGTAGACTGTGTTGAACATATCTTGTGTCATTCAGCTTCAGCTTCATTGAACAGCCCGAAAGAACATGTTAGCAAATAAGCAGAAAAGTATTTCAATGATAGTTCTTATCATTCATTATTTTATCCAAACAAGAAATGCAGAATCATTTATTGCAGGTTGGAACTGTTATTATTTTCCCCCTTCATGGTCTTGTCAACAATGAATAAACTCTTCCGTATTTACCCTTCCTGACTCCGGTGGGTTACCAGGTATTTGGCTTCCAACTAAAAACTGAACTGTACAGATAGCATCTGTCTATCAGCCTCTTCCAGTGAAATCCACTCACCTGCTGTCATAAGTGCTGTGACAGAATGCGGAAAAGTGCACACAGAGACGCTGGTAAAATATGAGGCCCTGATGTCTTTCGAAACATGTATAGGGACAGAAGTTATGTAGGTGCCTACAGAGCAACCTGGAACCCAAATTATTATTATATACATACTTACAAAACAGTATTTAAATGAATGTTTTCGTCATCGTAAACATTTTGTGAATAATGCAAATTAAGGCCTGTATTGGTCTACTAACAGTTCATGATCCTAACATCACCCTTCCTGCATTCTAATTCAAATGTAAACAGGTACCATGACCTAATGATTAAAGGAGCCAAAGAAATTTGCTTTGCAAATAAAAGCAAATGTCCTTCCTATATTTCGGCAGCTTTGGTTATGAAGAGTTTTATTATTGTTATTTCAATGTCATGGATTTAGTTTGTTTATTTTTTTCTCCAGTGAGATTAACATATGGCAACGGCCAGAGATGTTAGCTCAATGTTATAAGCTTAAAAGTCTTTTATGCCAAATGAGGCAATGTTTTTATTGCGGTCTTCCATGCGTTTATCTGGACGGGGATGAATGCTCTACCAATGAACCTCATTGACCTTCCGCAGGGTTTGAAACGTGGTTGGTTACTTTCCTTTACTACCAATGACATGAAGTATAGTATTACTCGAATTGCTTAAGCAGGTCGGTTCAAGAGTCAGGAGGCCCAGTGGCATCAATTGTGCAACTCTGCCACCGCATTATGTTTTTTCTAGCAACCAGAGAAATTCAGTTATTAGGAAAAAAGGAAAAGGTTTATCAGAGAAGAACATAACATTTATTTTTTTTGAAGCAGATTAGGTTTATTTAACAGTCGGAATACATAGAATATTATACATGTAAATTATCCACTTTGGCACCAATATTTCAATAAATAAACACGTTCCTCTTTTTTGACGATGCTATCTAAATAAATACCATAACTTACTCTCCAATAAATATACTTTTTTTTTTTAAATACAGATGCATTGCATCAACTTTACTGCCGTTGGTCAATGTAGTCCAACAATGCCAGAGCCGTGGTTGTTGGTCAGAACCCAAACTGTTTCCTTTTTAAAAAGGAAGTTGCTGGGAGGCCAATAGAGGAAACGAAGGAAACCTGAGGGAATTTTACCCTATAGATATATTAAAACGCTGAATAGTCTTAGTACATCATAATGGCAAATATAAGGGTTATGAACATATAATGCAAGAAATACATAATGACAGTTACATTTATCATCAACATTAAGACGGCAATTTGTTGTCTGCTTGCGCTTTGAAATCATTATCCACTGGAACAGGCAAAACATTGATTGGTGATCTTTTTTGTCAATAATAAAGTATAATAATAATAAAGTATAATAAAATACTTTATTATTGAATTGAAAACAAGGAGCATTTGTAACATGCCTTTTTCTACATGCAATGGGAAGTTTTACGCCAGTAAATTTGGCTTCTAAATTGTTCTCACTACGTAGCATCATACTACCAGAAGCTAGAAAAGCTCTGGGCATAATTAGCCTCAATCTAATGGCATCTACAACTAAACTGGATTATGACAGTCTGTGTGCTAATTATGGAATCCTTTTTTTTTCTTTCTAACGTCTATTTCAGATGAAGTTACTATTTTATTGCAGCCCCAAGGGAACTAATGTCATTTTTTGTCTTGCTCTTGAACTTTTCTCAAGGTACATTATTATACTTATGAGTTATGGTGTGTGTGTGACCAGAATGTTCCATTTTGTTTCCAGACAATGACACTGTTTAATGAAACACACTATAGGTATGGTTAACTCCAATGGGCTGCCCTGTCCAACTCCACTGTTCTCTGATCATCATGGTGACTAAAAAGAGATGTTAGGGCTGCATGATGGCTTGCAATTCTCATTTGCACTCTGCTTTTGGCCAAGTCAGTTATAAAGGAGGTAAGTGGATTAGGGTGGTCTATTATAGGATTTGAACAAATGGTATGGATTTGCAGAGGCTAACTCAGGTGAAGACTAAAGCACAATCCCTCTCGCAGTCACATTTACAATGCAGAAGTCGGCCATTTAATGCATCGCTCAGTATCGCCCATCCTAGATTATCAAAGAAGCCTGCGTTATTGGATTTACATCACAGTTATATTTGTTGAGCTCACAGTGCTCACGCTGTAAAGGGGTAGGTTTTTTTTTTTTTTGGATTGTTCTTTCCGGGAACAGGCTTATAAAGCTACAACCATTCCATCTTATTAACAAGCTGCAGTCACTAAACCCAAATTACCCATACAGCCTCCGTTTAGCAAGCATTCAACAAGCACGTGGCTGTAGTTCTTCTTTACCCTGCATCTTCCAATGCAAACAGAGGTCATTTATGTATTAACTACTGACTACAGTATTACGGAAATATCTCCTTTCTGTCCGGTTCTAGTGATTAATTAAGAGGAAGCAGCAGAAGAACATTTAAGTGCTCGTTAAAGTCGGGTGTTGTCGTCCAATATTGTTCAACATAAATGAGGTAGATTTTCATGGTTACTAATGAAGGCTAGAGATTGAATTATTGAATTCTGCCAAACTGCTTTTGATTTGATTAAATGCACACATCATACATCGCGCACATCATACAACGCGCAAAGCCTGTTAAACATGTTACTTCAAGCCTGTTGTCGCACCTCTTCTACTGCGTTTGCTGTTCCATGTCTTGCTGTGGTGATCGAAAAGTCATCTAAAGTGGTTTTGCTTCATTTTGGTGTCCGCTTTTTGTGTCATTCTTGGCATTCACTGTGTAAATCCAACATTTTGCATGTACACACTTCTACACACTTCTGACTGAAAATGGAGAATGCACTCGCTATACCTCAAGTTGGTCTTTTGAGTAGGTAGTGGAGCCATAGTCCACAATCAACAGACAAGATTGCCCTTTGATGGGTCATAGAATATATTACCTCCCTGTTGACTGACACATATCCCATGAAAGGCGAAGAGAGCAAAACAATTTGCTTTTGACTTTTGAAAACAAACACAAAATCAACAGTTGTAGATGACAGTTTCAAAGGTCTGTATTCCCTGGCATTGTACTGTGGGGATCGATTCTTGAGTACTCCTGACCGGGAGGCCAGGCAACGACCACCATGGTGTTACACACATTCACATCCCAGGGCGGAGAACTCATGGAGTGACTTGTATTTGTTACTATTGTCAAGGACGGAGATTTCGTCATATTTGTTGGGCCGGCAACACGGCCCCCTGTCCCTCTTAGAGATCCCTTTCTTCTTCCATTTCATTAGTATCAAATCATAGTTCCGGCGGCTAGCCATACAACTCCCGCTGCAGTACTGGAAGTACAGGGTTTCATCACTTTCGTAGCCCAGACCCAGCTCACTGATCGTCACTTCCACCCGTCTAAGTGAACAGGGTTTGGAGGCTTTCTTAGCCCGTTTAGTCCTTTTGCTCTGACTGGCCTCCTGACGCGCTTTTTTCTCGACCAAAATGCCGATCACCTCCTTCAGTTCGCCCTCCGTGAAGCTCTGGAACATGTGCATGACTGCAGAGAAGAGAATAGACGGTGTGAGACTAAAGAAGTTAGCTTTGTAACCATGCTAAACATCTGTTCTACCTACGGCACGGCCTGCAGTACAATAAACCGATTTGCGGTCTTCAAAAACCATGTCTATATCAAGCGAATGGGACAACATTTCTCTTTCAAAACTACAACAGTTGTTCTTCACAGTTCCCAATACAGAATATTGTTAAAAGGATCTAACACATGCCCCTGTCCCAACTGTTTTTAAACGTGTTGCTGGCAACAATTTCAACATTTGAAATGTTGTCTTTGTACTTTTTTCCATTTAATATATTGAGAAGTAATTTGTACATCATTGAATTCAGTTTTTATTTGCAGCACCTCAACCCTTCTGAGAATGGGGTTGTACTTCCGGACTATCTAACAGAAAATATGTCGGAAGTACAGCAATGACCAAATAGGTTTTTAAGACTTGATAATGCTACACCATGGGTGTATTAAGGACTGGGTAAACCTACTTTTGAATATGTTGCCCTATACTCATGGAATGCCATTCCGAGTGATCTGAAGGTAAATGTTTGGTGCCTATGAGACATTTTTAATTTGTTATAAATTATCTAATTATTGTCTGTTGTGATCTTGTACATTTTATTTCCATTTTGAATGGGTTTTTATTGTTGTAATACAGGGCTCAGTTGGAAAGGAGTTAATTTAGTTAATTTCTCTGTATAAATAAAAATAAATAAGTAAATATCCTTGACCTTCTAAACAATATGTAACGTTGGGCCAAGAGCCTTTATGGGATCTAATTGCCAACTGCTCTTAAGAGGTCCCCTTGACGGCAATTAAGGTGCATAGCACTGAAATGTGAACAATGAATTTGGATACGTCACCCATACCAAAACCTCACTCCAGGGGGTTTATCATATCTCCAAAAAATTCCTTCCAGAACATGCGGTAAGACTTTATAGAATTTGTAAATATACTGTATGAGTATGTTTTACACATCAGCACCACACTAGGGTTGCAGTGAGAGATCTCTTCACTCTCCCAAAGTCTTGAACAGAGGCTGGGAGTCAGATAGCCTCCAACAAGAGACTGTACTGTAGCTTGCAGTAAAACCAACATCAGATAAAACATTCACCATTCATGGAAAAACATGTTTTGAGGCTACGAGTGTACAAATTAATTACGAAGGATGAAGGAAAATATTCGTATATTTTGGTTTCTAATGGGAGCATGGGAGTTAGTATGCTCTTGAGGTGTCTGTCGGTCATATTCTTTGAGATTTGATGGGTTTACTGTTTAATGTCTTTAATTTAATCATCAGTTAGTGATTGCGGATTGCTCACTCAAAGATGTTTTCTGTAATATACTATACTGTTCCTTAAATTGAGCATTCATTTACTCTATCCCATCAAAGACACTACCTGTACTTAAGTAAAGTTTTCTCTTCTACGACATGGCGTCGGATTTTCAATCTCTCACCTGCCTAGACCCACTAACTTGGGGTCTCTCACTGAAACTGCTTATCCCCATACTAATGAACATACCCTAGGCCCACAATGACACGTTTACATCTCTGAATCTTTAATTTCACCTTTTTAGTCATGAACTCATGCATAGCATCAACCATCTCAGAAGGTTACAGGTCTGTCACTAGTCAAACATGCTTCTGGGAGGATAAGATGCCATTCCAGGCCTTAACTCCTGACTAGTCATTTTGCTTACATTCCGTCAACATGTCGCCGATGCCTTCCGCTGACCGTACTTTGCGAGGATGTCTGCTCAGCAAGGAGGAGGAGTTGGAGGACGTCTGCAGCGTCGATGCCTCCCAAGATGGGAGGTGATGCAGTGCTGAGGGAACCATGTTTCTAGTGAGGAGGAGGGACAGTGCTGCACCAAGGAGAGTGAAAGCGATGGCAGCGCACTTCCATAACTTCATCTTAGATTGAGTTGGAGCATTGACACTGGAAACAAGGAACACAACAGGAAAAAGGTTAACGTCATCTTAGATTGAATTGGAGCATTGACACTGGAAACAAGGAACACAACAGGAAAAAGGTTAACGTCATCTTAGATTGAGTTGGAGCATTGACACTGGAAACAAGGAACACAACTGGAGAAAGGTTAACGTCATCTTAGATTGAGTTGGAGCATTGACACTGGAAACAAGGAACACAACAGGAAAAAGGTTAACGTCATCTTAGATTGAGTTGGAGCATTGACACTGGAAACAAGGAACACAACAGGAAAAAGGTTAACGTCATCTTAGATTGAGTTGGAGCATTGACACTGGAAACAAGGAACACAACTGGAGAAAGGTTAACGTCATCTTAGATTGAGTTGGAGCATTGACACTGGAAACAAGGAACACAACAGGAAAAAG
>JACXGK010000352.1:0-86433 GCA_016801125.1 Novumbra hubbsi
AGGTGTCAGACGTGCCCTCGCAAAAAGGATAGTAAAACCAACACAATGTGCGGCAGGTGTAGGCGATACATATGCGGAAGTTGCGCTCGCGCGTATTGTGCCGACTGCGCAGAGTCAATACAGGATGGGCAGGATGGGTCCGAGTGACCCGAGGGCCCGGGGGGTGGGCCGCAAGCCGAGGACAGCACAAGGGTTAATCTACTTCCCCATGTGGGAATCGTATCAGTGCCCAAAGTGTTGCCAGGCCCGTGATCTAGAAACTGAGCGATACGTGACCCAAACAGGTTAACACGACACATCAAATTGGCAACAAATCACATCATCATGAAAACCATGACTCACCAGGATGAAGTCCGTCTGATAGGTGGAGAGCATGAAGACGGATACGTGCTGCTGGGCCAACGGGGCAATGACGGATTTGGCGATCTTGGTCACGCCCACCGCCTGCGAGCTGCTGGAAGCGTTGCCATTGGAGACGACGTTGAGGGGCAGCCACACAGAACCCTCCACCTGAATGTGCTCCGAGGGCTGCAGCTCTGGAGGGAGGGGAGAATCACGTCGAACTGGGTACCGTACGGGTACATTGTAGAAATGTTTGTCCCTGTTGCATGTCTGACAACAACTGGTGGCAACACACTGTTCATTCTGTAATTATGTATTGATTATGTGGTACAGTTCCTGTCCATTGTGTTTTAGATATGTCTGATATTAGAGTAAATATCCATATCTAATAGCCGGAACACGTGTAATTTTAATGATAGGCTTGTAACGAAAAGAGTAGCCTCCCTTTACTAAGAACTTCCAACATATTATGGTCATTATGATAACGTACATTTACATACATTCAGGAGTCTGATTAGATTATTTACATATAAATATATAATCTGACTCAATATTTTATTCCTTGATCACTAGCTGTTCCCTGTAAATCTTCAACAACTCACTTTCCACCCCTCTCTACATTTGTTTCATCCATTATAACAACAATTGTCCATTGTATACTGAACACTCTGCAGGGCTGAACACTCTGCAGGGCTGAACACTCTGCAGGGCTGAACACTCTGCAGGGCTGAACACTCTGCAGGGCTGAACACTCTGCGGGGCTGAACACTCTGCGGGGCTGAACACTCTGCGGGGCTGAACACTCTGCGGGGCTGAACACTCTGCGGGGCTGAACACTCTGCGGGGCTGAACACTCTGCGGGGCTGAACACTCACCTGTCCCACAATATGTCAAAGCAATAAGTGCTTGGGTGCACATGACAGATGTAAGAGGTGCTGTGGGAGGTGACTGGGATGTCAGATAGTCTATTAAGCTGAACCTCTCATGCATGCTATTTCATACTGGCTAATTAACGTCAAGTTTGCGTCACTGTTCCACCAGGCTGTCTGGGAAGAAAAATGAACTTGATAAAAGCAACAGGAGCCATTTACCTTTAAATCCCTCTTCATCAAGGACGACAGTGTAGTTCTCTGGGGTTTCTGTAAGACTGAAGAACTTGCATCTGAGAAGAGTGAGAGAGAGAGAGTGAGAGAGACACATCGGGACGTGAGACCGGAAGAGAAAGAAAGCGAGACATAGAAAGACAGACAAAGCCACATTTGATTAAGGTAATGACTGACGAGGAATTGGACAGAGAGGAGTAGAGGCAAATCTAGAGAACAACAAGTTCAGTGGACCAGCATTCCACAAGCCATTTCTGCAGTGAGCAGTTTGTGTACCCAGTGGAACGTCCAACCACCCACTGTGCTTTTCATTCCAGGAAAAGAAGCAAAGCCAATCACGGCCTTTACGAGGCGGGCATTAAACAAAGCACCTTTCATGCCACCATCACAGTTGCTTGCGACAAGAGTTGATGCTCGATTGCTTCGTGCACCAGCAGAATTGCTGGGAACCATGTCTCCGAAACCAGAAATCGTTTGAAGGCCGTGCCGTTGGACCTAGCCTAAGACCCGGCAGGATTTGTCCTCACAAAGGCCCGCTTAACTGACTTAAGGGGCCACTTTGGGCCCCAATCCGAAATACAGAAACGCTGTTTTGAGGACCCTGGCAGGCATGAGGGAGGTCCGCTTGCCGGAAGAACACGCTCTGGGGCCTGGGCAGAATGCAGAGTGGAATACATCAAGGGGAGGAGGGCAAGAGAACATTGGTTCATTCAGTATAACAGACACTGACCCACATTCACCTCCACTCCGCTGCCAGCTGGAAAGACATACCGTGGAGGGGAGTTTGTGCTCTACTCCTGTGGCTTTTGTCATCAGAGCGAGTTGCAAAGTCAGACCTAATCTTCTGGATGATGATACTTGTCCGCCAGCTGTATTCCACTAGAATCCTGCACGGGGTCCTACTCAGCAAAATGTAATCCGCTGATTCCATGAGACGAGGCAATCAATCCAAAGAGGGGATGTGCCTCCCAAATGCCCTCCTATTTTAAACCAGAGCACCAATGTAGTGCACTTCGGGAGCAGGGATCCATTTGGAAAGTGGCAGCTGAGGTGGGGGACACAGAGCTCCGAGCAGTGAACTGTAGCGCTAACTCAGCAGTCCATTGTCTCCGGCCACCTCCCGGCCAGCCCATCCTGTTGACCTTTCACCCTGTCCAGCTGTAAAGCTTGACTACTTCCTGCTAGGTAGCCTGTGCCAAGAATCTGCACTCGTCTGTGAGAGTAAGACCGAAGCTGGTTTGCTTTATTCATCATTGGCTCTTAACGTCTGAATATGGAGGATTCGACTTTCACCTTCTTGCTGTTGTAAGCAGGCAAAACAAAGGCGGGAGGACACGGCTAGCACCCACACGGCTAGCACCCACACGGCTAGCACCCACACGGCTAGCACCCACACGGCTAGCACCCACACGGCTAGCACCCACACGGCTAGCACCCACACGGCTAGCACCCACACGGCTAGCACCCACACGGCTAGCACCCACACGGCTAGCACCCACCAACTCAGAAATAAAAAACGTGTGAATTATGAACTTTTCAGTGTCGTCTAATTTTAACAAGGCAAACATGTTATGATTTCAAGCTGAGTCTTTAACCTCTATCATGGCAACACATTTGCCTGGCTACTTTCCTGTTACTGCGGTGACCATTCTACATGTTCTATTAAGCTTCTACGAAACATCTAGCAGCGCCGACAGGAAGGTTCAACCCAAACATTACTTATTCTTGGCTTCTAAAAGGCCGACCTAGCGAGCGCTCCACTTTCAAAGAGCGTCTACGCATGAACAGTGGCTGAAGTTGACCCGGCTCTCACCCTGCTTCGAGTCCAGGGCCCCCAGCTTGTCGCGCTGAATAGGGGGCCACCGGCCTTGACTACGCACTAAAGCTGGCAAGTGGAAAAGTGCCCATTGTGTTTGCTGTGGCGTGCAGGAGCCTTGCCCATCTCATTAGCAGACTGCAGAGAAAAGGGGATGCGTTGTTTCTTGTACCACTGTCTTAAGGCCGATGGTGTTGCATCACCTCAGGCCTGAAGAAGGAAAGGTGGAAAACTAAATATAGGCTGACAGTGAGAGTGAGCCCTCCGCAAACCACACTGCATATACAGATGGGCTTTATAGATTAAACAATAACAGACGCTCAGCTGGGAAGAGATATTGCTTTGTCGGATCCTTGGCCTTAACCGTTCCTTCAAACCCTTATCACATCGGCAAGCTGTGCTTTTAAACTGAAAGAGCACCCGCAGGAACTCTCTGGAACAAGAGAAAACAGGATGTTGGGAAAACAACCCAGAAGGACTGGTATTCACCACAGCCATTTAGAGACATTGCCTGTGCTTGAGGGTGTTTTGGGAGTATAGGAGTTTATTTCGTGCTTTCAGTGTGGGCCAGGTTAAGTGTTTTTTGTTTGTGCCATTTTCTGGCTATTCTGCTACGGGTCTAAATATTGTGAGCAAGAGGCTTCGGTGTGAGAACTTCCAACGCCATTACAAGGCCGTTGGGGGGGGCCAAACATTGTTTAGATTAGCCTCTGTTGTTATGTTCCCTAAATGCACTTGTGTTCACGCTAAACAATTCAACCCGAACCTACCCCTTCTCTGCAAGGCCTTATCCCCGGTCCAAAAACAGGAAAGCGACAAGGTCAGTAACAGAACGATATGCCATTATCCAGCCTGAATACAAAGGATGGCACAACAAAGACAAAAACACAGGCAATGTCTCCAAATGGCTGGGTAACAAACATGCTTCCTGGTTGTTTTCAGATTCACAACATCCTTGGCTCTAGACACTCCATCGTGTAGTGTACTCACAAGCCTACATGTACAATGAATAGCCTACTACTGCCTACTCCGTCGTGTAGTTTAGTCACAAGCCTACATGTACAGTGAATAGCCTACTACGGTCTACTCCGTCGTGTAGTGTACTCACAAGTAAATGGGCATACTGTAGCTAATGACCCCACTGCATGCTAGGTCTCCTGTCAACACAGTATAAATGGGCTACTACTGTTATACTATAAGCCTGTAGACGCCAGATGTTTACCCTTTTTTTCGGGCTGTCGCCAATGCTGCCAGGTCAAGTCATAAACAATTACAAAACAATAGCAGGATTTCCATGGATTAAATAAAAAGTTGTTACTGCAGCTGCCATATGTTCTAAGGAAGCAAAAACAAATCTGTCATTCCGGCTGAATGCTTCCAGAGAGACAGGACAGGAGTATTGGAAAAGCGTTTAGCCTAGATCCCTTGGAAAGGGACGAACCGACTCCATGTTGGGTGAGAAGACAGGTTTTGTTTCCTTGAGCGTTCACTAGCTTTGGGAAAAATATATTCTGAGCAAGTATTTTACACAAAGGTTTCTTGAATGGACCCTGAAGTACATTGGTTTCACTTTGTTGGTTGTAGCGTAAAGCAATGAGTGACGTCTTTAAATACCTGTGCTCTGCCCAACCCCTTTAACGGTAACTACATTGAAACTTATTAGGGTTTGGACAAAACATGTTTCATGCCAACAAATGCATGTGTATATACTCTTTTGACTACTTACCAACAGGGGGTTGAATTTGGGCCTTGCGATCAACTACATTATCTGCACTCATGGAGTGTTTTTTCAAACAGCATACAAAGAGGTATACTTTTAGTATGCATTGTTGAGCAGCCAACCATGTTAACTACAATGCTCAGAATAATCAAGGGAGCACGTAATCACACTACGCACCACGTCAATTAAACAGGTTATCAAGATTTCCAGTAAGGAAGCATAACGAATTGTGAATCGATGTCACCTGTCTTGGTTCAAATGAAAGTGACAGTAGGTGCACTGGAGATGCAACAGTAAAATAAGCCCCAAAAAGAGAATGGTTTTGCAGGTGGTGAAAATTGCTCTCTCCTCATCCTTCCTGACAGATTATTTTCTAGTTTAGCATTTTGCTAGTGTCCTTGTCACTACTGGTAGCATGAGGTGTTGCACATTTAGTCCAGCTCTTCCAGGATGCCACATCCAAACCAGCCGTCGCAAGGTTTGCCGTCGTTTGCTCTAGTCTCAAGAGCATGAAGGAGATACCAGGAGACGGTCCATTACACGAGGAGAGCTGGACAGGGCCGTCGAAGGGCATCAACCCAGCAGCATGACCGGTATCTGCTCCTTTGTGTGAGGAGAAACAGGAGGAGCACTGCCAGAGTCCTACCATCTCCAGCGGGCTGCTTGTGCGCACGTTTCTGACCAAACTGTCAGAAATCCTCAGACTCATTGTCGGATCTTTTGCTAATGCGGAGGCCCCTGGGTCCTTCCTGGTGCAGGACAACACCGCGCCTTATGTTGCCAGAGTGTGTAGGCAGTTCCTGGATGACAAAGGCATTGATACCTGACTGGCTCTCACGTTCTCCAGACCTGAATCCAGTTGAGAACCTCTGGGACGTTACGCATCTTGCATCCGAAGCCACCAAGTAGCACCACAGTCTGTCCAGGAGCTCAACAATGCCCTGATCCAGGTCTTTGAGGAGATCCCCCAGGACACCATCCGCCGTCTTATAAGGAGCATGTTCAGAGTTTTCTGGAGTGCATGCTGGCATTTGGGGGACATACACACTACTGAGTCACATTCTTAGTTGCTGAGATGAAGTTCACAGTCTGTTGTTCCAAATGCTTGCTTAGATTTTTTTTGGTAGGTGATTTTTGTGTAAATTGACCATTGTTACTTAATTTTAACAGATTACAGAGTAACGTTTTTTGTTTATCTTTAATACATTTTGGTTGAGACTCGGTGTGTGATTCAAGTGTTCCCTCAATTTTTTGAGCAGGGTATACATTACATTATAATCATATAGTCATGACTCTAGTGTACACCATGTAGCTTCCGGTTGAAAAACTGTTCAGTAGTCAATCTTTTTTGATTGAGAAACAAATTCAAACATCCGAATGATAACAGTCCATTAAGATTATACACATGCCTTTGTTGACGAGAAAGGTGTTTTTTACGTTTTACAACTGTAGTTGCGTCCAAACAATACATTACCTACATTTAAAGATACATCTTTTATCAGTTTGTTGACATAGTTTGACAATTTAGGCCTACAACTTCAAATCATTCTTAAAGGTTTAAACCATTTATTGAGCCACTATTAATATTACATTGCTAGTAAATACACCGACTACAATTTTTAAATATCTACAATTTCAGAATAACAAATCATTAAGTGAGCGCATCATTAATGTGAGCTCCTCAACACACAACACATAGCCTTTGTCCACGTGCTTTATCACTGAAGTGCAATCTATATGTGCAACTATGTTGGCATTTTTTTTCCTGCATAATTCACACTAACAAATAACATAGCTAGCTACCTATAATTACATATACATTTGATGAATGTAAAAAGGATTAGCAAACTAGCCTAGCTGGCTATCTGGTCAACTACCAACAACGTTATAAGATATATTCACAAAACAAACTTACCGTGTTCTGTTTCGCAGAAATATTAGTTTTATCAGTGCATGTGTGAAATTCATCAATCCATTTTTGCAAATGCTGGTCACTCGAAGTCTGTGGTCCAGAATGTTCAAGTCCATGTTTCTGAATAGCAATGCCGGAGTCTATCTGGATGAATGGTTGTTTAGTCGTTAAAACGATCACATGAAACTTTATATTAAGGTTATTTCATGTCCTTTCTAACGTTCAATAAACACCCGTGGCATAGTCTAACTCTGTCTTGCATCAGTCAGTCACGTATAAGGATAAGGAAAAAAAATCGGACGCAATCCTACTCAACTAGCTTGCTACTGTATATTCAAATAAAAAACACGGCCTCATGTAACAACACGCCCCTTTGGTCTTAAAGCTGTAGAAAACTGTCTCACGATAATACATTGTGGGTTGTTTATGTGACATGCGCTTACACAGGCAGCCTAATGGACAATAATTTTCTTCACTAAACAAGTAAATCAAATACTGTGTGACAAAATCTGACTCGATTCGTGAACAAAAACATTAAAATAGACCTGGCTGTGTAAATTAATCCCATATCAGACCATTATCTCCAACCTTCTATCTTACAGAATCCAGCAAAACTTGTTTGTAACTTATCATTATATACTTATCAAATATCATTAGTGTAACACCACTATTCCATACATATTTAATGAATTCACATGTGAAATAACATGCATAACAAATGTTGATCAATAGATTATTATAAAGAAAATTACAAGACAAATCAATAAATTTCAAATACAGTATAAAATACATATTATAAAAACTCTTACTCTCATTTGGATGTTGCTTCTAGTTGACTTCTTCAGATGGTGGACCAAGATATTCACATTATCTTACTTTGACCTATATGTTAGCTTTACCTGATAGTAATAGTATATTCTCTGAGTTGATGTTCCTTCCTACCATGCGTTTACACACTGCAAAAATTATTTATCAATAAGACCCGTTGATTTATTTAATCAGCAACTATAGTCTCAGCTATTTGCTGAATCAAGTCATAAACAATTTCTCATCTCTTGCTGGTTGCAAAATTCAATTGAAAAATAATTATTCACCAACGACTAAATAAATATTACAACATCACATACAACACATTCATGATGGAGAACAAAAGGTTCCATCTTGACCTCCAGTATGCATATTAAGTAGTCAATAGTGTAGCACCTAGAAACAGAGACTGGGTGGTACACAATACATGGTGTTCCTTCATGGCAAAATGGCACTGTCCTCTGCTTATTGCAGAGGTGAACCCTTAGTAGGAATCATGATCCTGGACTCCATGCTTCTAATCAAGGGCACTGAAATAAGAAGATGACACGAGTTAATCCAGGTTTACCCTCTAACCCTGTATCTTAAAGTATTATCCTATATCATTTGCTGTAGGTCAGATCTTAAGCATCCTTGTATTGTTGTTATACTCCACAGTTAAAAGCAGGTTACAAGGATGATATGATTCACAGGGACAAGAACTAACAATCCTGTCATTCTGAGGAGTGTTCTCTTGTACCTGTGTAAAACACACTAGAATCCCATCCCTCTTTCAGCCAAGCAGAGTTTCTGGTCTCTTCTCTTGACTGGAGGTCTTTATAAGCTGAAAAGGTTAACCGATAACATACAAAACTCTAAGTACACATGGAAAAGCATTTGTCAGGCCAGACAATTGGAGTTTAGTGTCGATAATGAAGCACATGACATGTGCTTACTTTTTGTTGTATAAGAAAGTGATTGGACAATCATCCAAAGTAGTCCTGGTCTGCACACTTTCAGTTGGTTGGACACATTGTAATTAACATCACAACCCTTCCTACTCACCCCAGAGACGATGAACCTGATAAAGGTCTCCCACTCACCCCAGAGACGATGAACCTGATAAAGGCCTCCCACTCACCCCAGAGACGATGAACCTGATAAAGGCCTCCCACTCACCCCAGAGACGATGAACCTGATAAAGGTCTCCCACTCACCCCAGAGACGATGAACCTGATAAAGGCCTCCCACTCACCCCAGAGACGAAAAACCTGATAAAGGCCTCCCACTCACCCCAGAGACGATGAACCTGATAAAGGTCTCCCACTCACCCCAGAGACGATGAACCTGATAAAGGTCTCCCACTCACCCCAGAGACGATGAACCTGATAAAGGTCTCCCACTCACCCCAGAGATGATGAACCTGATAAAGGTCTCCAATCTGTGTGAAGAACCCACCGACTGCTTCGTTGTTCTCCTGTCTGTATTTGATAGCCCGCGCCCTGGCAAAAGGAGGAACATGTTTGACCTACTGAGATATTTCCCGGTAAGGCACTAAATACATGTGTGTGCGCCATCATTTCAGACAAAGAACACTGGCAGTCGCATTAAATCAATGAAGTCTTACCAATGATTCCCCCATTCGATCATCGTTCCAGGCTAAAATGGAAACACAAACAACAAACACATCCTTAGATGTTTTCATACTGAAAGTCAGACAGAGACATGAACTTCACACGCAACTGTGGCCTGTGCCAACTGAATGAAACGACGTTCACACAACCCGCGCATAGACAATAAAGAATTGAATGTGCAAAGGCCAGCATTCATTTGACCAGGTACGTTGACTGAGAACACATTGTCATTTAGCAATCATTTATTTACTGATCAGTAATGCTTTAACAGCATTGCTACAATACCTTCCGCCTCATACTATGTAATACAGTGCATCTGGAAAGTATTCACAGCGCTTCCACATTTTGTTATATTACAGCCTTATTCCAAAAGGGTTTCAATTAAAAATTTTCTCAAACGTCTACACACAATAACCCATAATAACAAAGTAAAAAAAATTGTTTAATATTTTTAATAGATTAGCAAAAATTAAGAACAAAAATATAAACCTGTACAAAGTATTCACAGCCTTCGCTCAATACTTTATTGAAGCACAGCTTCAAGTCTCTTTGAGTATGATGCTACAAGCTTGGCACCCCTATTTTTCCCATTCTTCTCTGCAGAACCTCCCAAGCTCCCTCAGGTTTGATGGGGTGCGTCAGTGCACAGCCATTTTCAGATCTCTCCAGAGATGTTCAAATCAGGTTCAAGTCTGGGCTCTGGCTGGCCCACTCAGGGACATTCACAGAGTTGTCCTGAAGCCACTTGTTTTATCTTGGCTGTGTGCTTAAGGTTGTTGTCCTGTTGGAAGATGAACCTTTGCCCCCTTCGCAGGGTTCCATCGTGCATTGCTGCATTCATCTTTCCCCCAATTCTGACTAGTCTCCCAGTTCCTGTCGCTGAAAAACATACTCACAGTATGATGCTGCCACCTCCATGCTTCACTGTAGGGATTATATTGGCCATGACACTTGGCATGCAGGTCAAAGAGTTTAATCTTTGTTTCATTAGACCAGAGAACTTTGTTTCTTTTGGCAAACTCCAGGAGGGCTGTCATGTGTCTTTTACTGAGGAGTGGCTTCCGTCTGGCCACCCTACCACACAGGCCAAATTGGCGGACTGCTGCAGAGAATGTTGTCCTTCCGGAAGGTTCTCCTCTCTTCACAGAGCAATGCTGGAGCTCTGACCATCTGGTTCTTTGAGGCAGTTTGAACCTCTGTGGTGAGAAATGCAACAGATGATGTCCGATTGGTCTGCGCTACAGCGGTCCTACTTAGTGAGTTTGTGTGGTCTACCACATCATGGCAGGGCTGTTGTTGCTCCTAGGTGCTTCCACTTCGGGGTAGATCTAGTAGGGCAGACATTTCACAAACTGACTTGTGGAACCGGCGGAATCCTATGACAGTACCATCATACAGTCTTTTTCATATATATTATATTTGCCATTTAGAAATAAACGCGCTTTACGTATTCAGTGTGTTTAAAGGTGTCATACGCATTTGGACAATAGGTAAAGAAGTATATATCTATATCTCCCCTGGACATAATCATAGATAGAATGAAATAAAAATACAAAACACAACAGGCAACAATAAGGACTATAAATATGTACAGTTCTGTTGGAAGACAGACCATTTAAATAAGTGAATTTATTAATAAGTTTTAATACTTTTTTTCTGAATTTGGAACATTTCTGGGATCTTTTATTTTAGCTCATGAGACACAGGGCCAACACTTTAGATTGTGTTTTTATTTGTATCAACATGAATGTATTACACAGTGCAGGGATTTACAGTGGAACCAAACCTCTACACCCCCTTACTGGAAATTCTGCTTTTGTTTACGTAAAGGGTGGAATTAAGACAAATCGTGTTAGACTCCTTTTTACCTTTGCAAAAAGTAATTCCAAAGGCATTACATAGATCACTGTGAAGACCACCATTAATAAGTCATGACGGAGGAGACAAACATCAAAATATGTTGAGGCAAAACAAAGACTTTTGCTTTGTAAAGAAATACCGATCAGAACCGCAAAACCAAATCAACCAAGACAGGACCCGGAGGTCCCCTCGAAATTTGACAGAATGGTAACTTTTCTAAGCGGGATGAAATTCCAAAACCCTGGTGTGCTAGGCTGAAAGAGACAAAAATGTGCTTCCACAAAGTACAATAATTTTTCCACATAAATGAGCTGGGACTTGCCTTAAGTCTGTATGAGCGCATCTCATAAATGTTAGGTCCTGGTCTGGGTGTTGGCTCATTCCAGAAACTGAACTCCAGGAGAAGCTGGTTCCTCCGTGAGATTAGCATTTTACTCCTTTCCTTACGAAACTCCAGATAGTCCTACAGAAAGTTACAGATTGTTATTTTTACACAAATTACTCAACCTAAGGGGCCCTGTAACATAGGACAACAGGCTTTTTACGATCAAATATCTTGTTTAAATTACTACCTGATTGTTGTTCAACTTGGTCAAGCATTCAGTCAATGCCGGGTAGCCCCCTGTATACCGCCACAGGTGCACTGCAAAAATAAACCAAAAGGTGTCACTGTTGCACCGGCCAAATTAAGAGAAGCAAAATATAGGGTCACTGTTGCAAGTCCGAGCAAGACAAGCAAAATATTGTCATATTGCCCATCCACCAATCTGCACATAAAGGCCTGCCATAACGACTGTCGTTCAGGGTTAACGTAACCTCAAATTAGATCATATTTAAAGGTAAAAATCACAGAAGTTCAGGTCTACATGAATGTCTCGTTTGCCATTTACAGTGGTCTCCATTACTTACCAGCCTGGTCTTGGTCCCCATACCAAGTGTTCCAGCTCCCCACCACCTCACAGGGATAATCCTGATCTAAATGGAGCTTCATTTGCACCTCCGCTCTGAGTTCACAGTTCGCAGAGAAGGTTAAAAATTAAAATGCATATCCACAGGCAGTAATAAAGCATTTTAAAAACCATCCATAAAATGTATTTCATGAATGACTTTTAATATACAGTTTTCGTCACAGTGATTATCACCCTCTACTGTGAAGTCCTTGAGAGCTTTAAATGACCCAGGGGGGTATCCAGTCAGCATTCATGGTGCAATACAAATAATAAAAAAGAAAATGCAGAAGATGCAAGATGTACTCACTCTAGATTGTTATATGTCTGCAGAAACTCTGGCTTCACATTGTGAACTGAGTGAGAAAAGGACGGATATACACCTTCTGAACAAGGGACATTAGGCTGTAAAAGATGCCTGACATACTAATCAGCTTTCTCTGTGCAGTACATCTCCAGACAAATGTTCTATACCTTCACCAATCATTTCAAATTGACAATTTTAGGCTGATCCTCTTTCCAACAGTTTTCTTTCTGTAATGTCCAGTGGGCATATAGTGTGTGGTAAACCTTTCACTGTATTTAGCCCAGTTGATGCTTTCTTGTGGGTCCCTTGGTGAAATATGCATTACATTATGATAATCCTTTCACTGGATTTCCACTGGGAGGTGATGATGAAATGTCAAACACAGGCTACGCTCCACACTAAGGCCAATTGAATCCAATGTTATATAATTTGCGGTACTTGTGTTTCACTTTGGGGGGTTAACCTCAAATGTCTTGCTAGAACAGTAACCCGTGTTGATGTGTCACATTACATACATTGCATTTTGTAGAGGTCACTGGTCTCGCTCTTTGACAGCAGGTTGGAGTGAGCATCTTTTCTGGTCTCCTTCTTGTGCAGAAACATTGACCGGAACCATCCGTTGTCTGAAAACGTCCTAAACCCAACATATAATCAAATAAATAAATAAAAAGTTAATTTACATTACCGTTCAAAAGTTTCAGGTAACTTAGAAATTAAAAGAACATCAAATTGATCAGAAGAAACCCCTGCCTAGAACTTGTTAATGTGGTAAATGACTATTGCAGCTGTAAATGGCTAACTTTTAATGGGATATCTAAACAAGCATACCAAGACCCTTTATCAGCAAAAATCAGTCCTGTGTTCCAATGGCACATTGTGTTTGCTAATCCAAATGAATCCTTTTAAAAGGCCATGTGATCATTAGAAAACCCTTTTGAAAATATATAAGCACAGCTGAAAACTGCTGTGCTGATTAAAGAAGCAATAAAACTAGATTAGTTCAGTATCTGGTGCATCAGCAATTGTGGACTCAATTACAGGCTCAAAACGGCCAGGAACAAAGAACTCCCTTCACAAAACAATGCAAACCAGAATAGGAAGTGGGAGGCCCTGTTGCACAACTGAGCAAGAGGACAAATACATTAGAGTGTCTAGTTTCAGAAACAGACACATCAAGGCTCCTCAACTGGCAGCTCCATTAAATAGTACCCACAAAACACCAGCCTCCATTACAACAGTAAAGAGGCAACCCCCAGGAAACTGGCCTACTCAGACTGGCCAATAAAAGCAAAGATTAAGACTGTCAAAAGACTGCAGATACTGGACAGAGGAAGATTAGGGGGAAGAAGGCCGGCATCAAAGTCGTCTCTCCACTGTGTACTGATAGGATTGTTTTAGCTGGTATCTGACAACTTACTCTATAGATTTACGGTTTATAAAAATAAAGCATTAACAGTACGGGCATACAAGTGTATACATGTTGCAGTAATGTAATTGGTAGACTGGAATTTGTATATGAATTATGTGTGGTGTCTTTTGCTTTTGGGGGCTTGCTAAACGTGAGGGAAAACGTGAATGATTTCAAGTCATTGATCGGAAAACAAGCACCGATAATGACGTGCCCTGGTACAATGTAGGACTACTCCGGTGACAGGTAATTCAATCATATACTGATGGATTCAACGGAAATGCAAACCTGTAAAAGCAATTAACAGCAACATTTATGAAATATGGAATCTTGCATCATGACAAATGTTTGCAGAAATTGTCACTTGTCTTTTCTGCTATGGAAAAGGCGTGACTCATTGGACTCATTGCGACAACGCAAGGGGCAAAGTGCAATGGCCCAGCAAATGATTAAATCAGAAAACAAAACACGGTTAGTGTACAGTTTAATACCTATCATTCCTTGCAACTGAAGTATTACAGTGAATACAAAAAAGCATAAAACATTGGTATTGAACACTGATTAATTTAGCTAACTATTAAAAGTAGATTTTCCATCCCATATAACTGGGATTTGGATATGTACGATTTTAGTAATATACTTGCACTGAAGATCAAAGATACATGTACACTTATAGTCAATAAAAAGCTTCCCTTTACCTTGTCACTTGCAACTTGACAGCATGCCTGTACAGTAGTTGGCACCTGGCCAACATTGAAGACGTCGCCGCCATCTTCTGCTTAAAGCGAATTATAACTACTGTCTCTCTCTGGTCTACGTGAAATCACCACCAGGTAAACAACAGTTTAAGGGTTAACTAATCTTCATCAGCCGTTACCTGTCAGTAGCAGAAAGTCAGGCGGGTCGCGCGCAT
Organism: Novumbra hubbsi; assembly: GCA_016801125.1. Classification (NCBI taxonomy): domain Eukaryota; kingdom Metazoa; phylum Chordata; class Actinopteri; order Esociformes; family Umbridae; genus Novumbra; species Novumbra hubbsi. Next base: position 14,749 of record JACXGK010000352.1, read on the forward strand.
AACTTTAAAAATCATGTGACATGCGCCCCGGCACGCACACGACTACGACGTCTCCTTAAAGGGGAGGATAAATGGGAGGATCACCAAACGAAGCTACTGGACTTTTACTGGACTTTGAAACTCTGGTCATACTATAGGATCTTTTAAGGTCGGCATGTCAATAATATGCATGTATCATTTTAGATTCACTTAATTTTGTAGCCACACAACATTTAATAAAATAGGAGGGCAAACGTACAGTACCAATATTTAAGAGGCATTTATTAGACAGTTGGACATGTTATACAAATGAATAACAGTGGAATAGTTTGGTGGGTATGCCAATAACCTGTCCATATTTTGCAATGTGAATTGTAAAGTAGACATATGGTGTGTAATATTTATAATATATATATATATATATATAATACTAAAGTATTTCAAAAAGCCCTGACGTAAAGTAGCTTTCACTATGGTAAAGTAGGGTAACAAAGTACTGTTCAACTGACCCAATTGCAATTGGCTATTTTGGTTTTGGTGCTTTCACCTAGATAGAATGTTCATAATGTTTGGTTTGCAATTCACTCTAACATAACACACTATTGAAATACAACAATATGACTAATCTACTCATTTAGTGCCCTGGTAGTGCAACCAATGTTTAATAGAAAACCTCTCAAGTTAGGCCTTTGGTTTTATAAAGATCTTAAGTGTCCCTCCATGTTTGATTCTGAGATTTGGGAACACATCCATTACAGCAATGTATAAATCCTCAAAGTCCTGATTCACCGTGATGTCCTAGAGATTAGAGAGAAAGGACCTGCATGATTTGGTGATTAGTTACGCATCAATAATTATGTGTTATTTAATTCATGTTTAAATTGTTAATTTAAGTGAAAATAAGATAAGTACATTTCGCAACTTACAGAAAAGTCCAAGCTCTCCATTGCTGATTTTAGGTTATCCTGGATGGCCTTCAGGAGTCCGTAACATCCAGAAGATTGTATAGGATTCCTCCCCATCTGACAGAAAACAGGGCAATGAATCACAAACATTATAAATGAATTAAGGAACAAAGTATACAATGATGTTTTGTGACTGTCTGCAAACTACATTAATGTGCCTGCTAGTCTTTTGAGGCTACATCTTCTGTGTTAAACCCCAGAAGATACTGAGCTGCCATGTTATCCTTGTTCCACGAGCTTCCCTCTCATTTACATCCCTAATGCTTTGTAAATAACAGCCAAACTTATATCTGACATACATTGAGCGCTTTGATTGTCTTGTTTAGTTTGAGGCCCATGGCGAAGCGGATGGCACCTTCAGGGGGTATTCGATTGTTACTGTGGAGAAGAGAAAACAAAACAAATAGTGTTGGGGGTATGAGGCAATCAAAATAAGCTTGTTACCTCAAAAAACACATTGTTACCTTTTGAAGTGAAAGCAGTTGTCATAAAGTATTGAATAAACTTTTCTACAGGCAAAGTCATGCATCTAAATCAGAAGTTTTAATTACTACTATGCGTCCTTAAGACCATCTGTCTCATAATAGTATTTTACTTGAGAAAAGTATAGTCATAATGTAAGCATAAAACATTGGTACCTAATATTTAGCTCCTCTAAAGTGTTGTTGTCTTTGAGAGCGTGTCCTAAAGCAACAGCGCCATCCTTCCCAAGACCATTATAAGACAAATCCAGGGTCCTGAGGAATATGTTAGCCTGGGACATTGTAAGAAAATTGCATTATTACAAACTGGGATTGGTACTAACTGAGCTCCGAGATTCATGAAATATTTTTAACCAGATCAGATGACTGCAACCTCTGCAAATGGCAGCTATTCACATGTAGGTCCACAAGGAAATAGGTAGATGAAAAGTAACATTTCCGTAATGTTGTGGTGAGGAATGAACGGGACCAAGATGCAGGGACGATGCAATGTTTTTAATGAAAAACTAACGTAGATCCAAAACAAGCCTCTCGACAGGAGGTAGTAAATACAAAATAAACGTGCGTAAAGGCCCAGACATAAATCACTCCGACAGCCAAAAAAGGGCGGAAAATGAGGTTTGTGGGAACGCATATCACAGCGACCATAACACACACAGAGACGAGACACACAGGGGCTTAAATACCCAGCTGAGTGGGAACAGGTGCGAAGGATTAGGGAAGGGTGCCTTCACAGGATATGGGAAACAGGACAAACATACACGATGGCCACTAGAAGGCCGGCGATGTCGAATGCCGGAGTGCCGCGCGACAGGCGGGGGGGCCAGTTTGATCATAGTTCTTACTGTGACACTGTAGGTTGAGGTTATTTATAGAAATGTATTTGCAGAGTCCTTAAAGTCGGCAAACAACCTTCAGACTATGTGTAAAATGTTTACTGTAAATCAGGGGTCTCCAAACCGTTCCACAGAGGGCCGAGTGTCTGCAGGTTTTCACTATCACCTTGTACTTGATTGATTAATTATGTCACTGATTGGTTAGGTCTACCCTCATCTGGTTATTTAGGTCTGAACCTGGAACCAATTTAAAGGAAAAAACTAAAACCTGCAGACACTCGGCCCTCCGTGGAACGGTTTGGAGACCCCTGCATTACGAGGTCTATTATATCTTTCGTTAGCCCCAGGCCTTCTCACGTTCAGTAGCAGGTTTAGTCATGCGGGGAAGCCTTTTCCCAACAAATACCTGTCAACGTGCACTAGAGCTACTGTACATATCTCGTAGGCTCTGGAGAATCTAGCAGACGTTTACCCCAAGGCCTTTGGCCAACACCACTGCTCCTTTCCCCCTGATAGAATTCCAGGCTAGGCTCAAGGTTCTCATCCCTGTGTTCTCAGCAATAGCATGGCCTAGGATCTCACCTGTGGAGAGACAGTAAAGAAGGCGGTTTTAGTAGTCTTGTAGTAACTGCCCAATGTTTACAGATTCCCATGAAATTGGAACTAGAATTACTAATATATAATAGCTCACGATGCCATTAGATATACCCTGCTCATTGTTGCAAATAGACAAACATTGAATCGTGTGACTGCAAATCAATATGTGAAGTATGCAGACATGGTTATGGGGTTACTTTGCTGTTCGACCAAACTAGGATAGGTCAGACATGATCTAAGAATCAATAGGTGGTGGTTCTGATATAAAAGTGGCCACCTAAACGTAATTGCTCATTCAAGTTGCTCTTGATGAAAGTGTATTTTTAAATGTAACAACTCAATGTTTGAGAGATGTGTACGGGAGAGATGAAACCCCATTTAATGTTTTAAATGTAATAACTCAATGTTTGGGAGATGTGTACAGAAGAGATGAAACCCCATTTAATGTTTCAAATGTAATAACTCAATGTTTGGGAGATGTGTACGGGAGAGATGAAACCCCATTTAATGTCATGAACAGTCAAAGGGAGCAGCATGTGAATCCTTACAGGAAAAGTGAACAGGATTATTTAGCTATAAGTAAAAAGAACATGGCTGAACTTTTAAAGTGGAATTATCACTGTACTCCTCAATGGCCTCCATAGTCATAGTCTAATCACTAGCAATAATTTGCCACTTTGCCATGTGGCTTTTCTTTCTGTCAGTGCAGATATAAGAAAGGAGAGAAGAGAAGACAGAATTATCGAAAGCCCAAGTGCAGCTATTTCTATTTATTATAATGATATTGGTAAGGGAAAATCCACTCCCAGACACATTTTTTTAATAATAATAAATACAACTGAGATATACATTTCCCCTTTCCTATTAGTGTAGATAAAGCATAGATTTTTCAATCTGTTACAGGTAGTGAAATAAGGCTGTGACATTCAATAGTTATGGGTCAGTATGCAACATTAGGAAAATGGACTGGCACTTAAATCTGCAATAAAAGGGGTTCCCCAAAGGCAACATGGAGAAGGTTAGGGCTTATTGGCCAAGAACTTGGTGATTGGGACTGCAGCCCTAATCGAGTTCTAGCGGTCATGTCAGTCTGAACTGCTCATAAGGCAGGCCATTACAAATGCAAAAATGTTCATTAATGTGACTTTTTATGTCCCCATAAATGGTTTCCTTTGATATAAAGTTTTTTTACAACAAGAGTTTTTAATACTGACATATTTAATAATATATGATATGTTTTTTTTTCAAACAGGGCTCCTAGTTTTTTTTTATCTCAAACAATGACTTTCAAAAATACATTTTAAGTTTTTTAAGAAATCTCACTATAAAGCGTCTAATTTTGAAGACTCAATTAGTGTGCTAAAATGTCCTTTTCATGTCTTGTTTGATAAATGCAAACACATTTTGGATGGCCTGCTGAAGCCACTTCTATTATTATTATTTATTGTAGCCACTAGATGGCGATAGTAGAGCTTAAACATACATTGTTTACTAATTTACAAAGAATGCTCCGATCTTTGGCTGATTACTTCTGATGACCAGGATAGAATCCTTTCATCCCTTCTCATATCGTAGGACAGTCAGTTACATTCAAATGGTGGAAACCCCTGCCCAGTCAATGCTAAAATAATGTGTTTGGCCCCTTGAGGGTTCCAATCTTCTCTATTACTAATACATTTGCATGAGATAGTAAAAATAATACACACAAACACACATGCGAGCAAAAACACACACTTTGTATTTTTATCCAATGGGGTCCTGAGACATAATCTTGACACACAAACATATGTTCCTTATCCCTTATCCCTAAACATATCCCTTATCATAACCTTAAACATACCCAGTAAAACTAAACCAATATCGAACATCAATGGAAAAAATGTGCCTTCAATTTGTAACTTTTTACTCTCTTTGTGGGGACATCCTATCCTGACTTGTACACCTAGACGTGAATACCACACACACACACACACACACACACACTAGCCATGCCAACCACACACACACACACACACACACACTTGCAAGAGACAGAAAGTACACTTGGTTCTCCTTCAACAGAGCAATTATATCAGTTTCAATTATGCAAGTCTGGTCGGTCTTAAGCCCCACGGTCCCGGGTTTATCATTCACTCTGCGTCTGGCCCAAAAGGTTTTTGTCATAATTCTCCTATACCTCCTAATTGAGTGGGCTTTTAATGAAGGATAATTTCTTGACCTTTGAATGCCACAATCTGGTAAAAAATCGGTAGTCTGTGTCTATCTCCTCTGCATCAATATCAGTGTGTCTGTATATGACTGTTTGTGTTTATTTTGTCTCATGAACTCAATGATCATCACTCACAGCAGTCCTGTCTGGTTGTCCAGAACGGATGTTATTATTTCCGAGAATCTGTCAATGTTTTTACTTGGTAAATGGCGTTACGTTCATACATTCATGGAATTGGAAATTAAATGTAGAGTTTCAAATGTAAGCGATTCCCTGGATTGCAGTCACAGTGAGTTATAGAGGATTATAAATGAATTTGTTCATCTGGAGTGCTGTGAAGTGAACCAAAGGGGACCGTGAAGTAGAGACCGTAATTTGGTCTTTAGAAAAATAACACAAATATATTTTGCCCATTCTGTGAGACTTATATGTAATAGGAAAAAAATCTTCATCAACAACAACATGAAGTTGTTTTTAGGCCCTATATTGGAATTTACTATATTCTTTTGAGTTATCTCTTAAGATGTCTTAATATACAGTGCATCCGGAAAATATTCAATATACACATTTTGTTATGTTCCAGTCTTATTTCAAAATGAATTAAATCCATTTTTTCCCCTCAATATTCTACATTTATTCTATATTTTCCACCTCCATAATGAGAAAGTGAAAAAAGTTTGTTTCATCTTTTTTTTATAGATTTACAAGAAATAAGAACTAAAATATAAACATGTACATAAGTATTCACAGTCTTTGCTCAATACTTTGTTAAAGCACTTTTGGCAGCAATTACAGCCTCAAGTCTTTTTGAGTATGATGCTACAAGCTTTGACACATGATTTTGGGCAGTTTCTCCCATTCTTCTTTACAGGACCTTTTAAGCTCCTTCAGGTTTGATGGGGGGCGTCTGTGCACAGCAATTTTCAGATCTTTCCCTTGATTCCGACTAGTCTCCCAGTTCCTTCCACTGAAAAACATCCCCACAGCATGATGCTGCCACCACCATGCTTCACTGTAGGGATGGTATTGTTCAGGTGATGAGCGGGGGACCTGGTATCCCCCAGACATGCTGCTTGGCATTCAGGCCAAAGTGTTCAATCTTTGTTTTATCAGACTAGAGAATTTTGTTTCTCATGGTCTGAGAGTCTGGAGCCTTCTTAGCAAACACCGGAATGTCATGTGCCTTTTACTAAGGAGAGGCATTCCGCCTGGCCACTCTGCCATACAGGCCTGATTGGTGGGGTGCTGCAGAGATGGTTGCCCTCCCGTAAGGTTCTCCTCTCTTCACAAAGCAATGCTGGAGCTTTGTCAGAATGACCATCCGGTTCTTGATCACCTCCTTGACTAAGCCCTTCCCCCCTGATCGCTCAGTTTGGCCAGTGAGCCAACTGTAGGAAGTGTCCTGGTGGTTCCAAACTTCTTCCATTTACGGATGATTGATGCCACTGTGCTCATTGGGACCTTCAACCCCTTCTGTACACCTTCTCCATATCTGTGCCTCAATACAATCCTGTCTCTGAGGTTTAAAGACAATTCCTTTTACTTGGTTCATGCTCTGACATGCATTGACAACTGTGGGACCTTATATAGACGGCCTTTCCAAATCATGTCCAATCAACTGAATCTACCACAGGTGGACTTTAATCAAGTTGTAGAAACATCTCAAGGATGATCAGTGGAAACAGGATGCACCTGAGCAACATTTTAGGTGTCATGGAGTATCATGAATACTTATGTACCTGTTACATCTTTATCGTTATGGGGTACTGTGTGTAGAATTGTGAGGAAAGAAATTCATTCAATCCATTTTGAAATAAGGTTGTCTTGGTATGTGACATTAATTTGGAGTTCCTCAAGGCTCTGTTCACAGAACACTTACTATTCCAAATAGAACTGCAGAGTTCCTCTTCAATTATTTCCCTGCCCTACCCGACGAATAACGAATACCTGCTGCGTCTCCCATGGTGTTGTGACTTAGGTCCAGTGTCTCTAGCTTGTTATTAGAGGTCAAGGCCTGGGCCAGGTGTTGTGCAGCGCCATCAGGCAGCCCGTTCCCAGACAGGTTGAGGGAGACCAGGGTGGTGTTCTCCTGGAGCATGCTGGACAGGGCCTGGGCTCCATGCTCTCCCAGCCTGTTCTCCGCCAGATTCAACTCTGCAGAAAGGTCAAAGAGAGGTCATGTAGTATCAGAGTAGAGCAAAAGGTTGAGCTGCCCGTTATTGCTTGTGAGTTCCTGTCCTTGACTCCTGGCCTCTTCGACTATGGCATAAGTTGTAGTTATGTATTCGTCCTTGCCACTTCATTAAGACCATTTAAGACCATTTAAGTATGTTTGCCATTTGTCCAAATATTCTTCTGACCAAAGCTTCAATACGACTGATGTAATCTAATGAGTTATCTGCCGGTTCTGTTCAATGCTAAAGCACGCCCTTTCGTTTGGCAGCCGGTAGCTCAGTGTTCATGGCACTGTGAATAACAGTTATTAGTTTGGCAATTAGGAACATTGGAATTGCAGTGATATGATGAAACAATCGGTATGTTTTGACCGCTGAAAGCAATCGAATGTCAGCTGCAGGTTGACCTGCGAGGACCTTAACCACGTTTTTATGTAAATACACTGACCGTTTGTCACCTCTCACTCCCCTTCCACTAAATCATGAGCTGTAAACAAGCTAGCTACCAGCCAGACACCAACTGAATGCAAACTAGGTCCCTAGGTGTCTGGGCAAAACGCGGATGGTGGGGGGGTGGTTGGCACACTGGTGGGTGTTGGCACCCCTTAACCACCCACCTCCCCCATTCCCCATCCCCCTTTCACTCCCAGAACAAAGGAGCAGAGTCTGGAAGTCTAGATGGGGGAGGAGCGGCCCACCTGTGATGTAACAGTTCTCCTTCAACATCTCGGCCATGGCGGCCCCGCCCATCCCCTCCATCCAATTATCCCTTAGGTCCAGCTTCAAGAGGGAGGTGTTAGTTGCCAAGGGAACCGCCAGCGCTTTGGTGCCCTGTCGAACACATTTCACACAAAGTGAGATTCTTTTGTTTGTTTCTCTCGATCTTTCATCATTCTTTTTTTCTCCAGTTGTGTTCCTTCTCCCCCTGTGTTTAAAGAGAGGAGGATGTGCTATTTTCAGAGCAAGTGGGCCTAGAAAGCAGGTGTGTGCCTGTCAGTTTTTCCCCCCTACTTTTACCAAGCACCTGTTATGAATGCAACGTACCCGTTTAATGAGTGGCAGAACGACCTTGTTCTTTATTGACGAACCTGTCCAGCAGCACTTTAGTTGCAAAGTTTCATGATGTAAGAGATTCTCTACAGTCTAGACTCTATGAAGGTCAGGTAGAGGGAGGGATGGGGTGAAAGGATAAGATGATACCGCAGCATTCAGAACTTTAGTTCCGACATCTGTGATTGCACTGCTAAATTATGACTGTAACAGATTTACAACACAGCAAAATTTAAATATACCTTAAATTATAATACACAATATATGTTGAAATATGTAATACTTCAATGCATGTCCAATTAAGATCAAGACAACCAGGTGAGGTACAATTCCTAATAATTAGGAATTATCAAGTAAACTTGATTAAGTAAAACATGAAAAACCTGAAAACCTGCCAGGGTAGAAAACACTTTTCTTGCTCTCTACTCCAATCACAAAGTAGAAAATCCCTCAGCACTGTAATTGCAGCCCTTGAATAATATTTGGCATTGTCATGACCAAACGTACACCTCCACAGAGTCTGACCAATGAGGTTTGAGTTTGACACAAATCACTTTTATTCAATTTGATACTTGTAGTCACGTGTTTCAGGCCACCAGCTTCAAACAAGTTTTGCCCTGAATTGTTGGTGATATTATGCTTGAAAGGGAGCAAAATTGTTCCCTTGTGCCCTCAAGCAAATCAAGGGCAGAGAGGGCAGCTTGTGTATATAAGCACTTGAGATGATAAATTCAACTGCATTTGGTCTAGATAGGGGCTGGACACCATTCACTAAGTTGACAGCCTCTAAGCACTTCCCACAGGGGAATCCCCATCCATCCTGAATGCATTTTTAATTGCCACTTAATCAACACATGTACATTTTTGGGTCAATCTCAACCTCATTGGTCAGACTCGTTATGAGGATCTTTGCTAGCGAGGGAAATCTGTCGCAAGTTCACTCAGTCTGTTCATCACTCACCTTTGCTTGGGCTTTGGGTGAACTTACAAGTACACTCAGATGTGGTGATGTAAAATGTAATTCAAGGGCTGAGGGCTGTCTACTTTGCGAATAAAATCTAGCCCCAGAGGCTCTAGGGGCATGCGAAATGTAGCCTGAAAGACGTTAGAGTACAAGCAGTGGAGAATTTACTCAACATTTGAACTTAGAAACTGAGCCAATTGATCAGTTTAGTAATTGACTCATTTCCAGACACTTCCAAATCAGTTACATCAAAATCTTGATACCCTCCTGAAACAAATCGCCTTCCTCGGAGGTGTGCCCTCTGTGGAGCGAGTTTGACATATGGGCCTTAAAGTGAGTTCATGTAACTAAATCCACTCTCTCCTGTTCAATCCGTCATGAATGACTGATCTGATCTGATGGGTGAAAGGCAACCCTCCTTAGACTCTTAAAGATTCTGTCAGATAAATGACCGCTACGTAGCAAGCTCTTCAGGAAAGACGTGCAAAACCAAATCGAAGGGGGCATTTATTTTTACATTATTCAATGAGGGCACAGGTCAAGTACATTTCCGTGTCCTCAATTCCTTGGCTCCCTCCCAAAGCTCTTCGGGGGATGGGGCTTTTTTTACATTATTCAAAGAGGGCACTGTTCCAGTCCTACCTGAGGCCCTAGGCCATGGTGCATCATGGTCAGCTCGGTGTCCTGCATGTGTCTCAGGAAGTAGGAGACAGGGACCCTGCTGAACACTCGGCACGCCTCAGTATAACAGGTCTGGCCCGTGGAGTCGTACGTCACGTCTGAGAAAACCTGAAGACCAGAGGGCGTGGCTTTTATTGGAATCGTTTGTGAAATCGTTTGTGTTACTTGATTGAATGGGGAAGCAGCAGAATAGTCCCAATCAACCTACACTGTACACAGCTTACTTAATTAAATATACCTACATACGATTTAAGATAATTTAAGGGGGTATAGTAATATGTTAGTGACAGTAGGAAGGAGCAAAACAACCTGAGCAGGGCCTTGAGTTTGGCGCTTGCTACACCAGACACTTATAATAAACACAATAATAAACATTTGTTTTTAGTTTTGGCCAGTTACAATGAGTCTGAATGCAATAGTTTTAGACCTGGGACGCACACATAGGTTTTAGACCAGGGACAAAAATCGAATTTGAATGAGGGCCGTGGGAATAGAGTAACGGTGCATTATACCAAACTGTATTATATTATATGGCGTGGCGGGCCAAATCAATGGTCTCCGCAGGCCAAGTTTGGTATAATGCACCCCTGCTTTAGTCAGAAAACTAATTTAATGAAGGGAGCTACGCTATACATTCAACTCTAATGGTGGTCCGTATCTGCTGCCATAACACAAACAAATGCTACTGCACTTTGCTGTTGAAAGAAATACACGTTTGAATAACCTAAACGAAATGTGCTAAAAACGGGCAAGTGCTCAAAAGTTTGCATACCCTTGGAAAATTGGTAATATGTGTACCGTTATTAAAGAAAACATGAGTGAGCAGGCAAAACACTTTTCTTTTATTTCTTATGGGATTCAAATTTCACTGTAGGTCATAACAGAATGGCACAATCATAAAACAAAAGCATCAATGACAGCAAATAGGCTTATGGTTGTGACCATAAAGCTCTATTTTGGTCTCGTCACACCAAATGACAGTGTGCCAGAAGCTGTGAGGCGTGTTAAGGTGTTGTTGGGCATATTGTTACCAGATTTTTTTGTGGCATTTTTGCAGTAAATATTTTTTTCTGGCAACTCGACCATGCAGCCGATTTTTGTGGTATTGGGCTCCTTGTCGTATTGTGCTCCTTGAAACAACCACACCGTCTTTTTCCAGAGCAGCCTGTATTTCTCCTGAGGTAACCTGTGGGTTTTTCTTTGAATCCCGAACAATTCTGGCAGTTGTGGCTGAAATCTCTCTTGGTCTACCTGACCTTGGCTTGGTATCAAGAGATCCCCAAATGTTCCACTTTTTAATAAGTGATTGAACAGTACTGACTGGCATTTTCAAGGCTTTGGATATCTTTTTATATCCTTTTCCATTTTTATAAAGTTCCATTACCTTATGCACAGACTCTAATTGAAATTTGAAAAGCCGCAGGTGTGGGAAATGAGGAGTGAACTAGCAGTCAGGCTCGCTGACACGAGGTGAGAACATGGCTGGTGATACTGAGACGGCTGTAAGGCTTTGTTACAACGATCCCTGAACGTTGACTTATTCTTCTTAGACCTAGAGGCCAGCATAAACATGATCAGATGTTAAGTTGATGATCATCAGTTGCATGCTACAAGTAAGTGGAACCCCATATTTGCTTACAGCATGCTGGTTATCAGAGACAGGGAGACAGAGTCAGGCGTCCCACTTCCACTGCTGAAGATGTGTGTGTGCGTGGACAGCTATCCCAGGTCACGGAAGGTCCGGCTTCATTGCAGGTCCTGTAACGCCTTGGCACACAAGGACAGCACAGATGGAAGTGGCCTTTAGACTTGCCTTATCTGTAGGTCGGAATGATTCCATCAATGTGTACTAATGACCCCCTCCACCCTGTCATTGGGAATGTTGTCCTTATATTCATCCATTTTGATTGATGTAACATTTTTTGATGTGTTCCCTACCCATGAAATCATTTTCTTGCATTATATTTTGGCGGCTTCCCCTCTCTTTTTGTCGTGTTGTGTGAAAGTCACTGTTATTTAATAAAAAGAAATGGATAGTCACAATAAGGTAAATGCTAAATAATCTTCAGACCCAATCATTTTGAGTACTGGGTTAATGAATAATGTGTATTTTAGACAATATACAATATTCCCTGTACACTGGGATGGTTGTAACAGTGGAGTGACTGTACATATTTCATAAAGCCCCTTAAATACATTGTTTCAGTAGTTGACTTTATAATAAGCAAATTGGCTATTCCAGTGTAAATGTTTTTTGATTTGTTTGGAAAATTGCAAAAAGATTTCCAACTGTCACTGGTCTCCCCTATTTGATGCCATTCATTGCTTATGAATAATATGTAACAGCAAATAGAAAAAATGTTGCAATAACCTGTCTCAAATAACCTGTCATGGTCAAACTGCAAATCGTAGCAAATCAGAATTACATATCATTATTATAAGGATAGTTTCTTCTTATAATCATAATAACAAAATGATGGATTATATATTTTACATATTACCACACTGATCCAAGATCTGTGGCAACCATGCTTGATCCGACTCCGTATACAATGGTAAATTATGTTGTATCCGATCCAGTGGGAAAACTAATCGGATCTCGGAAAATTGGATTTGGTATAAATCCATGAAAACCTCTATACAACAACTTTGCTCTAGTACGCTGACCCAGCCCAGTTCAACTCACAGAAAAATGGGAAAGCTCCAGACAGTAAGAAAACTTATTAGAAGTTATGCATTAACTTACAAGGCTAATGAACACACTGGAGACAAGGGCTGTTCAGTGGTGGAAGCTCATAAGTTCGGCTGAATATGAAACTTTAAAACTGTCGATTCAAGAAGAACACACATATAACAGTATATAAAAAAAGAAAAATCACAGTTATTTCTTATTCCAGCTCTGGAATAAAATCAAGGGGTCACTGCACCTTTTCTTTTCCAAAAAAGTTGAAAAGGAAAGTTTTGAATGAAGAACAGAATGGTTCAACTCTTGAACTCTTATGTTCCTCACTCAAAATGGTTCTTTTCAACTTTTTGGCAATGAAAAGAAAAAGGTGCAGTGGTTCCAGGAGTTTTATTCCAGAGCTGTATATGCCAGAGGTATAATTCTCCACCAGCTGGAACCCAGGGCCTAATGCCCCAGCCAATGACAGACCTGCCAAAACCTGCAGGACTATCTCATGCTACCAGTAGTGACAAGGACACTAGAAAAATGCAAAACTAGAGAGCAATCAGTTAGGAAGTTTGAGGAGAAGGCAATCTGTGGCCACCACCTGCAAAACCATTTCCTTTTTGGGGGTTGTGTTGCTGTTGCTTCTCCAGTGCACCTGATTTGCACTTTTATTTGTTAATTTGTTAAGTTAATTCACAATCGCTTATGTTACCTAACTGGATAGATTGATATCCTTTAAGTTTTATTGGGATGATTATGCATTCTCTTACAATTTTTGAGTAGTTTACTTTCCTTAGAACACACTCCATTTCAGAAAAGGTTGGGCAAATAATTGTATCTCTACATTCAATATAAAATCATACAAAAACGACATATCAAATGTTGAAACTAAAACATTTTATTGTTTCTTAAAAAATCTATGCCCACTTTGAATTAGGACAGTGGCAACAAAAGATTGGACACGTTGTGTAATGCAAAAAATAAACCTGGAGGAACCTCTCACCACTAATTAGGTTAATTGGCAACAACTCAGTAACATGATTGGGTATTAAAAGAGCATCCTAGAGTTTACCACTCTGTGAAAGACAACGCATGCAAATAGTGCAACAATTTAAGATGGATTGTTCTCATTGTAAAATAACAAAAAGTTTGGGGATCTCATCCTCTTTGTGTTCACAGGGGCTTTGTGTTTATTTTCTTTAATGTAAAGCGTTACAACGCTGCATCCACAAATATAACTTAAAACATTATCACGTAAGGAAGAAGCCATAATATAAACATGGTACACAACCAGAACTTCTCTGAGCCTAAGCTTATTTAAGATGGACTGAGGTGAAGTGGAAAACTTTCCTGTGGAATAACAAATCAAAATCAAAAAATATTTTCGGAATCATGGATGCCGCTTTGTCCGGACTAAGAGGAAAGGAACCATCCGGCTTCTTATCAGCGCACAGTTCCAAAGCCAGAATCCATGATGGTATGGGGGTGTGTTAGTGCACATGACATGGGTGACTTGCACATCTGTGAAGTCACGGTCAATGCTGAACAGCATAAACAGATTTTGGAGCAGATTTTCCAGGGAAGTCCTTGCTTATTTCCGTAAGACAATGCCAAACCACATTCTGCACGTATTACAACAGCAACATCCAAACATTTTTGGAAATGTGGTTGTTCTTTCAAATACCTCTGAAACCTTATAATACTTGTGGGTTCCTAAGAGTTCACAGAATGTAGTACATATCTATGGTCGAAACCAATCCAATCAAACAATTATTTAAAACCAATGAGAGCTTTCAAAATTAAACTTCATTTATATCTTTGTTCTTGTGCTGGTACGCCTGCATTTAAGTCAATTGGACATTTGTGTCTCTGTTTTGTCATAGAAATGTTGATCATCTTTAGATTGGCCATTTGCTCCAGTTAAAATGTCCAAACGGTTCCCATTTCATCAAAAGCTATGGGCATGTTGAAAAAAATCAATAGGTTAGTTACACAAAAATTGCTTTTATGTTTTTTTTCTGCATTTGCAAACCCCAACAATAAAATGGTAGGGGCTGGTCATGAACATTAGTGCTGGTAAACCGCTAATTGGCCGGCTCATCCTTTTCTAGATTTCTGTCTGGCCAGCCAATTTCACTTAAGTGCATTACATTACATAATAAAGCAGGCTTTCAACGTCCTGCTTGAGATGTTTGTTTGAAGGGTTTTTCTAAAGTATTTTTCACCAAACTTTGCACTTACAAAGAATTTGAGTACAATTGTCACGGGTGTGGGTGATGATGGAACCATTCGCAGACATTTAGACAATAAGAAGTGGATTTGTTTACAAACAAAAGAACACAAACTGTACACGGAGTAAATTAAAGGTGCTGAAACAAGCAGCCATAACACTAAACAAGACGAAACACCGGGACGGGTCTTACATTTAAGCATAGTATCCAACCACCCCATAGTATCAGAAACAAAAGGCCTGTATACACACACAAAACAACATGTGACAACATGTGAGCAAAATAGGCAGCAGTGTCAAAAGTGTGCTTCAAAATAAAAGTGCTCCCCAGAATACCACCTCCTACCCGCACTGTGCTACCCTATCGTCACAACGAGAGTGAGCAACATTATTTGAGATAACGGGATGAACTGACTATATCTAACTGTTAAATAAGATTTTCACTGGCAGTACATTTACAATTAGATACTACCTGCGTCTTCCCTTCAGACAAGCAGGCATCTGGCACAGAGGCATACGTTGTCATTTATGAGAAACATGCAGCCTTTAATTAATGAGCCAATTTTAACCCGGGTCCATTCCGGTGAATTAATTAGCAGCTTGCTGTTTGCATTTTGCGTACAAATAAACCATTGTATCATTGCAAATGCTTTGTCCTTTTAAACCAGGGCCAACAGAACACAGGTCCTCAATGTACGGACGGAACACATTGGGTCCCAATGTTGAACCTTGGATGGACTAAAGTAAACACTTGATGAATTTCAAAGATGACTTTAAACCCAGGTCTGACCTAGCCACGTTTCTCCATCAGCTCCACTCACTATCAAAACACAGAGGAAAGGGACTTGGCATCTTTGCATATCCCTCTAAAACAGCCTAAGCTGTCAACAGAACTTTGATAAGTATTCCCTTGCAGTGGATTTTACCACTTCTGGGAACTGGGTAGACTAGCTCATTCATGTACCAGATGGCCTTCACTTATATGGGCCTTAATACCTTGCCTAGATTAACATGCAGAATAGAATCTATTGCTGCGCAGGAGTGTGTGTGTGTGTGTGTGCGTGCGTAGGTGTTTTGTTTCTGCATTCACACTAATCGGGAGGAAAAGCTGTGAGGGGGAGTGAGAGATGCAAAGAAAGAGAGAGAAATATTAGGTTGATCATGTTCCAAGCATGAACCAAATGGGACTGAATGATCCCACCGCGGGGCTTCGAATATAAGATGTGGAGCTTCTTTCCAAGAATGAAGAGAATATGTACTCAATACCAATAACAGCGCAGCTTTATTAAACCCGGGGAGCACGCTAAAGCCAGTTGATCTATCAATCCAAGACAAAACAGTAGACGTCAATGGTGTCAAACGCATGATTCATCAGTGAGCCATTTCTCGTTTTAGGCATTTATTTTCCCGGCTAACAAGAGTAGCGAAGCACAGGCTCTGGCCCGCGGCTGTCTCAGTCGACTCCCCACATCAGCAGGTGTGATTCAGCTGTCCTTCCCTGTCTTTAAAACGTACCTTCCAGCTCCGAGTCTGTGTCGGAGTTCTCCGCAGCTGCGATGACACACTCTCCCCCCTCTTCCTGTCTGTCTCCGTCACCACCTCTGCCTTCACTGACCTCTTTGCCGTCCTCCTCCCACTCTTCCGCCTTTCTCTCGCCCGTGTCTGACACCATCCCCTCGGGGTTGGAGTAACGGCCGGAACCCGATCGGGTCACCGTCTGCAGCGGGCAATGAGAGTGGCCGATGCTGAAATTGTCACTGATTACTGTGCCAGCTGGATTAAGGATAATGATAGTGGAGAAAGCCTCGTGTGACAGCCTTGCGTTAAGGGCTCTTCACAGCAGGACCATTCCGATAATACATTCGTGACTTTAAGGCTGATCTAGAAACCATAGGACTGTGTCTGTCAAAGCAGATATATGTTGACACACAAAAACGTTTGATATTATTGCGAACGGTGGGGGTTGGATGTAAACCTTGGGTATCGAATAAATTATGCATGTTACAATGTCTTACCGAACATTGTTCGGATCCTGATGATTTTCTGTTTTAACGTCATCATTGTGGTTCCTGGGCAGAGGCCCTAAGCGACCGCTTAAATCACATATGCCTAGAACTGGCCCCGCTGTCTTGAACTAATGAGGTGAAATAACTGGGCTCCCTAATTGCTTCCATGAGCTGTTCTGTGGGAGAGCCTCTACTGAAGGACGCGTCTTTCGTGTCAGATCTGTTGTTGATGCTACAGTACCTGTTGGTCGACACCGCCTCTACTGAACGCTTGTCGGGGTCTGCTGGCTGGCCTGCTTCCCATCCCGCCCAGGATCTCTCTCTCACTCTCAGTCTCCGCGTCCTCATCCTCCAGAACAGCCGCCAGCAGGGACTCTTTGGCCAACTTCTTGCCAACAACCATGCTTCCGCCACAGCAGTGGACTCTTCGGACCTTCAACCAAATCTATGTTTTTGTCAAGAGCAGTTTTACTGGGGAGTGGGCCAATGAAGACGCCCAGATGTTGCGAAATGGTAGTTTTCTGGGACGGCGGGTTAAATCAGTGCCGTGGAAGGCTTTTCTTGTCTTTGTCACAACCCATCCTGCTCGGGAGGTGGGTCATCTTCGAAGGGCTGTTGACTGGCAAGCTATTCAGCAAGTCAGGAAGTAGTGAGCTTTGGGCTCTGGCTCACAACCACCAATGCACAGGAGGGCAGAGCGCACCGGACTGGTTTCATGTTTGGCTAATCGTCTTTGTTGTTAGGTTGCCATGGCGCTACATTGTGTTTCTAGCTGAGAGCAACTGTCTACACATAACTCAGTGGCTGAAATGTACCACTCTGTCCCTACTGTGTTGTGTGAAGGCTTCGAGGTTGACAAAATCTCACACAGCAGGTTTGTTTGCAGTAAGTATAATCGGTCCAATGTAGGACAGAAACACTACAGACACGAGGTCTAATAATGATCGAGACAGCTTGTGAGAAGGTAGCCCTTATATTCAACAGTTTCAGCTAACCTTTAACCAACTCCCCTATCACACTCATACAGTAACATCAGGCCTGGTTTCAACACACAAGAAACAACGACAAACACAGTATTTACACATATTGTAAATTTATAGTTTTTTGTTTTATTAAGTAAATGCAAAGTTCCTCGCAGTACGCATTAAAATGGTTGATAAATTCCACAACAAGGATTTTCTAGCAGAGGCTGTTCGGGTTCTTGGAGTTTAGCAGCAGCGATACAAACACGAAACCCCCTCTGATCCTAACACCCGTCTGTCAATCACACTGGGGATGGATAGGCGGAGTTACCTTAGTCCCACTAACTGACACAGTGCTAGATGTAGACACAGCTTTTTTTAATGATTATATGTATTTTTTAGGGGGGGACAGTAGAACAGTTTATCATGCATTCTGATAGTGCTGCCCCCCCCCCCCTTCCCTGGTCCAACTATCAGTTAGACCGGGGTCGTCGTTTGTTTTCTTATGTGTTCTTTTTACCAAGCAGAAAAGACAATTATTATTATATCCATTTACATAATCAAAATACATTCTTAGAAAAAGTGAGTTCAAATAGTTCCCTTGTATGTTTATTCTTTGTGTGTGTGTGTGTGTGTGTGTGTGTGTATATATATATGCTATAATGTTGTCTTTTTTTGTCGTTGCACATTTTACATCACAGAGTTTTAGCAGGCCTCATTCCAAATAATAATAGAAACAAAACATTCAGCAAGAGGAACAATGAACATTTCCTATTTCTCCCCAAATAATAATAAAAAAAGGTTTTCCATAAAACAAAATGTAATCTATATGCGCCAGTTAGTAGCAGACGGACGCAGATAACACAGAAGTCCATTAAGTTTTAATCATGCCATTTTAGTTTAGAAACAAAGAAAGTACTAAAGAAAGAGCAGGCAAGAAGTATACACTAAGTATACGCTAAGCTACTGGCTGCTGCACAGTTGGTGACCATTACAAATATTTTCTTGATCACAAACAAATGGTCAGAATGGAAGCATGGTGAATTAGAGCAGACCTGCAAAGGTTCAACCTCACAAGATGCTCAGTGAAAGGCTGTTGAATTAGCTTCGAGGAATACAAACAATAGACATAGGGCTTTGACGAAGAAGCTTCCTCATAGGTACGTGTGTGTAGATATATATATATAATTTTTTAAGATCTTCCTCAGCCTTCTTTTACAATGATGACATCAAGTAGTCTTGCAACCCAAGTAAACATTTAATTTTCTAGATCTTGACAATGCAATCCAAGAATTGTCTGAATTTGTATGTGCGGAAGCCTTCCCGTTTGGATTGTTTGTGTGTGCAGAAACAGTTAAGCATATTTTCTTTGGTAACACTATTTAGTTGCCCTAATAACGATACTTCTAACCCAGTAATAACTGTAGTAACAACATAGTAAAATAAATACTATGTAACTAAACAGTAATATGGTTGTTTTAGAATCAGTTGTTATATCTTGAAACAAAGTATATGTACGTAAAAGAACACCATTGTTCCAGGTAAGCATGACTAACAACGCATGCTTGTTATCAACATTAGGGATGTGAAGCCTTCTCAGCTTGCTGGCTAAGGGATTAGCAATAGCAACCTTTAGTTTACCAATACACTTGACCCCAACGCTACCCCACTGCCGCTAATATTACAAACACTTTCAGAATTTTAACCCTCAAGTGTACCTACAGATTTGATGCCCCATTATGTAGTCTCACAATGTAACCAATGCTTTTTAATTACACATTTGGAAGTCACCTGTTAATTACCATGTTGATAACTAAAACCAAAATAACATTGAGTCATACCTGATTCTGGGAAAGGGGGAACATAATAATTAACTGGTGACCTAATTTGTTACTGTGAACAGGGAAAAAGGAAAGTGATTTGAGGTTAAGAGAGAAAGCTGGGGAGCAAAAATGGGACAGTGAGAGATATTAAAAAGAGACTCTCCGTAGTGTATTTATATGTGTATCTAGTAGCTAACAGCCAGAATAGGTTCCCTTAAATACTTAGACAGACACCCCAGATTCTCCCTGGGACATGTTGTCAATTTAATACCCCCTACAACCTTGCAACCTCATTGGAAATCATTCCATCTGCCAATCAACATTGTCCATCATGTTTGCTAGATTATAAAGTTGCGTCACTCACATTGGATTACTTTTATTGGAAAGCAAGTAAAAAAGTTGGGAGATTGTTGTTTTTTTTTTTTTTTTTTTTATTAGAAGTACGGTTAGTTGCTATAGCAATCAACTAAACCACTGTATGAGCAAAACTTCCAATTTCAGATGTTTTCTAATTGGCTATATGCATAGATTTAATCAATGTATGTGAAGTATTTTTGTTTTTATCCAAATAACCGCAAGTTGAAATCGGCCCTAATTCTCCTTCAGAATTTGTGTTCAGAGAGAGGCAGACATGAAAAAACAAACAATCCATAACGTAACACTCGCAAACAAGTGTGTTGAGGCACAAAGTCTGCTATTCAAGTTTTGTTTGACATTTCTGGAATTCATTTCTCTACCATTTATAAATACTCCCATTTGAGAGTTCTGCTTTTCAAGATTTACACCACTGAATATTTAGGTGAGGTTCACACCAACCTGCCCCTAATCCAGATGCCCACTCAAAAGACAAATGCTACGCAAACGGGTTCCTTTACATGGAAAGTTGAATGCATGTATCCACGTATAGCTCTGGTCACACGGTTGTGATAACAATAGATATTGTTAGGGATTTGGTTGTTGATCAAGGTAAAAGCCAAGTATTATAACCCAACATTTTCCTTAATTTAAAAAAAATGGTCCTATCTTCACCAACTTAGTTCAAATTGGCAATATGTGCCACTAAATATAAAGAAATTCCAGCTCCCTAATACCTCAGCATTTGGTCTTGTATTGGAAAGTAGTAAGCTATATGTGCCAGACTTTTCCTACCACAGGTTTATAAGTTGCAGAGCCCTCTAGATTATAACCTTTGTTTTGTGTGCAATATTTAAATACTAGTTCTGATAACACATACGATTTCTCCAACTTTTGACCCATCTTTATGCAATTACTGCCAGGTTCACCAAAAAAGGGTGCGACTTTGCCTTTTTGACAGCCAGGTGGAGGCAGAAACAGAGAAAGCCAGAACACATCCATTTTGATTAACAGTCAAGAAGATGCTGAACACTTATTGTTTAAGATGATAAAGTGCCTGGAAGGTTCACCAAATCTTTACTTGCCATCTCTTTAATGTAGTGCACAGACCCTCTAGAACTCTTTTTTCCCCTCCCATCTGCCTTCGGTCTCCCGCACTTTTACAAGCAGTAGCCTGCACTTAACCTTGAATCTGAGATATGAAGAAATCACACCAAAGCTGGATAGATTAGCTCGGACTAAGAAAGCGTTCAGCCTCGTATACATTAATATGCAGCAGAGTCAGTTGGTTGGGAATGGAACTTGGACTGAATCTCCAATCACAGCATTGAGACCTTGTCCCCATAAGTAGTCTTGCAAATATAGAAATGTAGCAAAAGGTTTTGAATCTAACATTAAACAGACAACAAACACATAATATATTTCTTTACCATTATTTGTCTTGCTCATGCGTCAACAAAGAGGCAGGTATTATACTAGGTGCACATTATGATGCATAATGAAATCAAAATAAATCAATTTCCAAATTAATGATAAAACAAAACCGCACCTCAAAATTCTTGGAAAACTAATGTTGCTACAGACTTAATGCAGAGCCTGACTGGTCATTATGAAGAACTTGTGTGTACATATATATATTTATATATAAAAAAACAAAAACAAACAAAAAGAAAACCCCCAAAAATGTTTTTACAGTACAAAACTTGGCACAGTATTTGACCAGCTGGAGGGTTGGGTCACTCATTTGGCTGTTCTCCGGCAGTGCACCGCCTTTCCGATTGTTCCACGTCGGAAAGATCCGGATGCCGCTTGTGATTCTAGGAGCAGAACACCCTGACAGACAGAAAAGAGGGCGGAGTTAACCCGGCTAAGGGACCTTACAAGCATTACTCAGCATTACGCTTTTAAACAGCGAGAAGTTCAAGTGACATTTCAAACAGGAACCACGGAGGCTGGTCAATACATGCCTCCATACATATTATGAAGCTTTGTTAACCAGGCATTGTGCAAGCCAGCCTTTTCTACTCCTCTTACTATACAGTGTTTGGATGAGAAAGAGGCTCTTATCTTTCCACGCACAAGCCCAGAGAATATAATCGAGCCACTCGCTAACGCTCCACTCCAGTCCAGTTAGGCGAGTTGAAGACCTTTCCAACCGGTTTCTATGGCTACCTGTTCATTATTTTAAAACAACCGTCATAATTTGAAAGAAAGAAAGTCTCCAGTGTATCTAGAGCTTTCCAGGCCCCTCCACCAAGTACCGAACAGTAACCTGCGCAAAGACACGCGAGACAGTCTTGGGACGACTCTAGGGAACCAGAACACTGTAGGGACTCACTCGTCAGAGTCCTTTTTGCTCTCCTCAATGTACGCAATGGATTCCGAGCGCAGTCGGTTGGTGACCTCATAGGTACGCAGCGTGACACCAAAGATGTCTTCGTGATACCGGTTCTCGTCCTGCGGGGAGAGAAGGACGCCGTTAAAGGAGAAGTGCACGCGACAACACCAGAGATCATTCCAGGTTGGACGTGCGGCGGATAAATAAAGGGTCGGTGTGACGACTGACGTTGTTCTTCATGATTCCCACTGATATTCTGGTGTCGATTACCTGTACAGTTGAATCTGTCTTAATCGGTCTTAATCTGAACATCTTATTTAAGTTGTTAAAAAATAAAATCCATCTTCCAACCCTGTAATGTAGTCGATTGTAGTCGAATTTCCACGGAACTAAATGATGATGTGTTAGACACCATGGACCACACTGGGAGTCGATGCCCTCTGCATTAACCAAGTCTGAGCCCTGTGGATGATCCTCACAGGTGGAGCTCCTCTGCTAGTTAGTGCAAGACAGCAAATTCTCACTTACTCTAAGTTTGCTGATGTAGAACCCGGCGTCCTCCAGTGTCATGTTTCCCTGCAGCTTGACGATCTGCTGGACGGTCTTGAGGACGTCCCCAGCCATGCCGACGTCCCCACACACGTAGATGTGTCCTCCCTCCTCTCTCAGCCACCGGTACACCGTCTCTGGCAGCTGCTCACGAAGCACATCCTGCACGTATTTCTGGATCCGAGACGGGAGGGACGTGGGAGTAAATCACCAGGGTAAGGCCTATACATATACAGTCCCTGGGTAAGGCCTATACATATACAGTCCCTGGGTAAGGCCTATACATATACAGTCCCTGGGTAAGGCCTATACATACACAGTCCCTGGGTAAGGCCTATACATACACAGTCCCTGGGTAAGGCCTATACATACACAGTCCCTGGGTAAGGCCTATACATACACAGTCCCTGGGTAAGGCCTATACATACACAGTCCCTGGGTAAGGGCTATACATACACAGTCCCTGGGTAAGGGCTATACATACACAGTCCCTGGGTAAGGACTATACATACACAGTCCCTGGGTAAGGACTATACATACACAGTCCCTGGGTAAGGACTATACATACACAGTCCCTGGGTAAGGACTATACATAGGGATGATGCACAGTCAATTATAATAAACAGTAACATTCACCCCACCTCCCGTGACCTCAGCCTAACCATACCTTTGTCTTTAACACACAAACAGTGCATTGATTTTCCATTTTAATTGTATTATTTCTTAACTGTAAGGGAAAAATAACACTGATATTGGATATACTGGAATTAGGAGTTTGATGTCACAGTCGTGACACATTTGATCTAATTAAAATGAACCAATGACTGTTTACATGGGTTTGGAGATGGACCTTCCCATCAGGGACTTGTAGGTCTATATATTGAATGTTCAGGTTCGTATACATGGCAAAACGGTCATAAACAATGATCTGTTTGCTTGATCTGAACAATATAGTTTTAGAACATCACATGTGGATGGCTCACCTTTAAAAATGGCAAGTTTCGGGTTAAAGATATACTAATCCTTCCATCCAACCAGAGAACAATTAATTAATGTTCTGAGTTCAGCCAGACAGTTGCTAACTAACTAGCCAAGCAAAGAGCTAGCTATCAGCCACAGACCTAGGAGCCAAGTTACCCACCTGATCTATAAATTGGAAGGATCTGAGGTAATATTGCAACTGCGTAAGCAATGTTTGGCTCTGCCTGCCATTTTACGCTTCCTAGGTTCTGCCAACGCTGGTTCACCAGCCTCCAACTAAAAACAACCACTTGTGGTCCATCAGGGGTTGGAAAATCAACCTTTGTAGCAATTTTGCTTTATAAAGCTATCCTAGTTTGCTGATACTGTACCAGCCACAGATGGTAAGCTGTTTCTGTTTGCTACAACAATTGGCAACTTTCTCTAAAAGTTCCATTACATCATTGTAGAAGCACTGTTACCTTGGAAACTGCCTAAGCTGCATGCGTTGCTTTGATCTAAATGCACGCGTTTAGTCAGCGGTGTACAACAGAAAATTCTAAAACAATCTACAGAATTGTTTCTTGTCTGGTATCTAATATAGTTCTACCAGGTTTTTGGACCCTACAAACAGTCTGAAAATTTCAAGGACCAGGGAAATAAAAAGGCCTGAATAGAATGGGAAGGTATTTTTATTAAATAAAACAAGAAGCATGAATTATAAAGACTGCAGTTGGCGATTAAAGCATCTTTGAACGTTAACAGTGGGCTCTACCTTTGGTCTGCCGGGCTCTCGGGAGTAAGCTGTGTAGAGCTCTTTGAACACCTCCTTGTTCTTGGCCTGAACGGTCTCCTCCTTGTAGATGTGGTCTATGTGTGATTGCCGGCATCCAAATACCAGGATCATGGGGCAGGGCTTGATGCCTACAGAGACAAACAGCACAGCTACACTTCTTTCTGATTGTAGACCAAAATGTGTGTGGCTTAGAGTGGTGCCAATCCCCTGCCTCTGTCAAAGTATCTTGCCACCTGGATCCAATCCAAAAATCGAGGCATTTGTTTAGATGCCACAGAGCCTAATGGAAAGTTAATTGCATAATCGTACGTACACTGTTCAATGACACATCAGGTCTCAGTGAAGGAAATACACTGGCGTATAACACCAAGTCAATTATACGATACCAGGGATATCAATCTGTCCAGATAAGAAGCATAAACCATTGTGAATCAATGTCACCCGTTTTGGTGCGAATGAAAGGGACATCAGATGCAACGGAGAGGCCACAGCAAGTCAACCCCAGAAAGGGAATGGTTTTACAGGTGGTGGCCACAGACAATTGCTCTCTCCGTATTCTTCCTGACTGAACTGCACGTATGGATGTCCCATCCTGGAGGAGCTGGACTGCCTGTGCAACCTGAACAAGCTGCAGGTCCCGCCTCATGCTACCAGTAGTGACAAAGACACAAAACGCAAAAATAGAGAAGTATCATTCAGCAAGATAAGGAGAGAGCAATTGTCTTTGGCCACCACCTACAAAACATTTATTTTTTTGGGGGCCACTCCTGGGAACCTGTTGACACTTTCATTTGCACAAAGTCAGGTGACATCGATTTACAATCGCTTATGCTTCCTACCTGGACCAATTGATATCCCTGAAGTTGAATTGACTTGGTGTTATACAGTGTGCGGTAACCACACAGTGTGCACAACCCCACTAGCGTGTGTAGATTGAAGGTAAAAGAGTCCAAAGGTGGTGAAGGGCTCAATAAGTTATGGAAGAAGTAAGATAGGAAAAGGCTACGTATTCTGAAATGTAAACACACCTTTGTGTTCATAGTCAAAAAGCTTTTGTTCCCAAAAACTTCTGAAGGGGGCAATTCCAGTGCCTGGACCGACCAGGATACATGGAGCCTGTGGGTCCTTCGGTAATCGGAATGTCGGAGCACTACAGTCAAAACATCATCATCATCATCATCATCAATCAGATATCACATTCTAGAACAAAACTTATAACACAGATTTCAACTAATCTGCATTCAGTTCTATAACCATTCAGTTCCTAATACCCAATACAAATGTATATGAGACTGTACTATAGGTACGGAAAACACATCAACAGGTCCAATTATGTTGCTTAGGAGCTTATACAGGGCATATCAGGTTTTGGTGTCTTATTGCCAACACGCCACGGTTATAGGCACTGTGCCTAGAACCTGGTATATGATTGCTTAAATACACCTGTGTAGCAATAGCACACGCAAAGAAAGAAGCAACGTGGCATTACCCTCTGACAAAACAGGGGACCATTTCTTCTGCCTCTATTCTGTTAAGCCATGACGAACACACTCCGTGGTGTAACGGGCCCTCTCCATCTGAAAAGAGACAATCAGCCGTCATACACTTTACCAGTGTACCTCCTCATCCTCACAAACGAACACTGAAGTAGAGGACGCATGACGCTGTTCTGCAGTGTGGGCAAATGACTCATTTAACTGTCAAACTCGGTATCATGCACTTCACAGCGCGTGTTCACTCACACACACGCGCACACACACACACAAGCGCACATCTCAGCAAATGAGAAACAGCTTGAAAAAGATCCTTCCATCCGGCTGTTTTTGTTCACGTTAACTGGCAGTGGAAGTAACTTGCTATTTAATAACTGTCAAAGCATAAGGATTAATGAATTCATGAATGTACATTAGTTTAATTATATGCACAAGAAGCAAACATAAAGAACCAGATTTTGGGGAATGTTCTTGGTGTAATATTGGACATATCCAATGTAATTATCGTATTAGCATTACCGGTAAATGTGCCCCCACGTTATTCTTTGCCATGAAAACCATCTTGGATGTTTGTTTAGTTAAGGATTTCTAAGGTGGATTAGCTGCCTTAAAACAGGCTGGTTTTCCAAGATAACTTTCAACTCGCTTTTAACTCTCAAAGGGCTGCTCCGGAAAGGTTGACTCATTTTATTAACTACACAACACCCTCCTTTCCCCACGAATATCTCCACATCATTGTACATTTCACATTTTATCCGGAGCAACTTACAGAAGCAATGAAGGGTTCATGCTCAAGGGAACAACATTTAGTTTTTACTTTGTCAGCTCAGGGATTAGAACCAATGGGTGTTTGTTTGCTGGCCCAACACTATTGACCACCGGTCTTTAGCGTTGCAACTTAGTACTGTAAAGCCTAGCGGGTAGAATTCAAACCTGAACTGATACATTTTCGTTTTCTGGTGCTTAGTCTGGCTGAAATGGACAGATCCCCTTCATAGACATGTTGAAAGCACTAGGAAAAAGTATGTGTGTGTTTGTACAGCCGTGGCCAAAGTTTTGAGAATGACACAAGTATTGGTTTACACAACGTTTGCTGCTGCAGTGCAGTGCCCCACCCTGCTTTGAAAGCTTCCAGGCTGTTGTTGCAGCGAAAGACGGGCCTTACCCCTGGCTTTGTAAGACACCACGGCCACCGTAAGGTGGATCTCCCCAGGGTGGATGTCCGGGGAGGAGCTGATAGAGTAGTATCTGGGCTGGAGAAGGGGCAGCTGGGTTAGTAGCAGGGTTGAAGGCATCTGAATGGACGGGAACTCCTCCAACACTTCCACCATAGTCGGGTTGTTGTACCACTTCCACTCCTCATACTCTTGCAAGCCCTGAGGAGGAGGCCAGGACACAATTGGACAGAGGGGGGGAGAAGAGAATTGTACATGTATTATTAATATTATAATAACAACAATAATAACAAGGGACGTGCAAAGTTATTGGTAAACAAAAAAAGAATCCTGTTAATCTATGAAACTACAATGTCAATGTATTGAGCTTAAGAAAATAAAAACGTAACTGAAATATTTGTTTTAACCCAAAGAAAAAGCCAGGTTAACAACACATTTTATTGTATGCAAAATCTAAATTAAATCGTATGAAAATATTCCTTCAAAACGTGGTAAGAGTGTTTTACTCAATAAATTAATTTTCATGTTCAATCTTAACATTTCTGACGTCAGCATGTTTATGAAAAGAGTTTGTATGCAAGTATAAACCAGAACTTTGTACATTCCAAATATGCTTTTATCAGATGTGATCCAACAACACTACTATAGTGCTGTCTTATCATGCACTCAATAACTTACCAGGAGACGTCAATTAAATCTGTAAGGGTCCAGGGCTTAGGGTTTAGGGGGACATTGGGGTTAGGGCCTTATATAAAATATAAAAATTGTTTATAATGTTGCTGCATATAATTGATGGGAATGACTACTCTGTAGTATTGTTTACAGTTCACAAGACGTCAACACCACATTGGTGGAGGCTGGAAAAAAGATTTTTCAGCTAGACGTGACACACACAGACGCAACAAATAAATGTTATGCCTCTCCTAGCATGACAAGGAAATAATGCATTTATAAAATGTTTTTGGCATCCTGTAAAACGTAGCCGTGGCAACATTAAGACTTATTAACCCTACAACTATGCAGCTTGGTTTTGGAACTACAACCCAGTAAGCATTGATGCCTGCAAGAATACATTGCCAGTAGCTGAAGACTTTACTTTTCTTTTTTTTTTTTACTTCTGCTTCTTTTACATTTTTTATGCCTTTACTTGTTTTTGAGAATCAGTTGAACCATGAAGAGTGAGTCACTCACATGCCTGGCCAACATACCATTTTAAACACATTTACAAAAACGGGGGATGTTTTGTGTATTTTATCAACTGTGGGAAGCATTGCACGGGGAGAAAATGTCTGCGGGTTTTCAGGCATGGGGTTTAAGTTCCATGGCATCTGCACCAGCCAAAACCCGCCTACAGTAAGGTTCTTTTAGACAAAAGTAAAGTGCTTCAAATGGTGTTTGAATCAAACAGACGAAAGAGGTTTTAGGGAGCATTTCTGAGGTAAAGCAACTGAATAGACAGGTGGCTTTGTGCCTTCAGAAAGAGGTGCCAGAGTCCAGATAGAGGAAATTCACAGCCGCAGAACTGAAAAGGACAAGGAAACATTCACCAGGGAAGCCTTCAATGAGTTTTTATGATGGCTTCACTTTAAAGATGACAAACTCCCATTATGGGATGAAAAGACTAGAATATGCTTCGGCTTTCACATTCTGTTCCATTACCTTCGTTACATATTGAAAAAGCATAAAGAATCTAATGAATGCTAATGAACTGAATTAACTCCTGTTACGGTGTGGTTCAGTTGTTAAGAGCACACGGCTAGAGTCCTAGCTTCAGTTCCCAACGGGGTTACACAGTTGTCTATATCCATTATATTACTGTGCTGCACGTTGAGTGCTAGCAGAAACACATTCGCTGGCTGAGTTTATAAATAATGAAACAAAATGCCCAAAATGTGTTTTCATACATAGGAACATACTTAGTCACTTATGTTTTACAAATCATGCATGTTACATAGACTTGGGTTACTAAACTTGAGTAACCTCCAGTAGCAATGACATGCAGCAGTATTCCATTATCAAACTGTAAAGCAAATTGAACAGGACCGAGCACTAAATCAGACAGGGGGAAATGTTCAATGATAATGATATTTTCTACAAAAATCATACACATTGTTTATTAACTCTCTCTCTTCTTATGTGGTCTACAACAAGAACACTTAAAATGCCACATTTATTTTCTCGATAAAAAGCTAAGGTCTAAGGTATTTCAAACGAACTCAATATTTCATTATAGTCATTTAGAAGTTCTTATCTAAAGCTCCTTAAAAGGACCAATTATACCTTACTTAGGAGCACAATGACGGGTTTTAAACCTTAAGGTTACTGGACGTAGACTCTACGAGGAATATAGGATAATAAATTAGGAATCAGGTGAATATAATTTGATGGCCGGTTAAAGCTCCCAACGAACATCAGTCACCTTTTTTGGGGGGTCCAAAACGTTTTGCCGACATTCTGGAGTATAAATAAACCAGCTGGTTGTACACAGAGTGACCGGTATAAGTATGTCAACATCACACGCGCTCTTATCCGTCAGAGGTAAAACATACAATTACACTATTTGGATGAATCCCATCATTACCTTGCTGAGGATCTCCAGTTTCCTCCTATGCTTTTCATTGGTTGCCAGGGAGGCAAAC
Organism: Novumbra hubbsi; assembly: GCA_016801125.1. Taxonomy (NCBI): domain Eukaryota; kingdom Metazoa; phylum Chordata; class Actinopteri; order Esociformes; family Umbridae; genus Novumbra; species Novumbra hubbsi. Next base: position 44,682 of record JACXGK010000352.1, read on the forward strand.
TGCTGTAGTAGGACAGGGCTGGGGGGCGTGGTGATGTCCAGGAAGTACTGGAAGGCCTGGAATATGGTGCATGGGGGGATACGAGGCTCCTCTAGCCAGTTACTGATCACACCTGCAAAACAATAAAAAATATACCTACTAGTAAAACACCAGAAGACATAGTACATCGAAGAATAGCACCACGTTATAGAACATTTATAGTTGTGTATAGCAATTCACCCAATTTCTTGAGTCAGGTTTCGAATTCTGCTTTATTTGATATACTTAACTAAAAGGATATTTCATCTTTGCCATTTAAATATAAAGCAAAAGGCACAAGGGGATGTGGGCCAATAAGCAATAGCTAAGAGCATTTTTGGCATCTGATGTAATGCCATTTGGTACCATATAAACGTTCTGAAATACCACAGCTTTCAGCCAATAAGCATTTCAAATTCAAACCATCCGGTTTCTAATTCATTATTGGCATCACATCACTTCATACTGCTCCAACTGCGTAGGTAACCAGTTTATAATAGAAATGAGGAGTTTGCTATATATTGCCAACATCCCTCGGGCTAAACAGACAAACCCAGACACCCCCCGATTCATTGTGCCTATGAACAGCTCTTAGCCATGGTTTATTGGCCATTTACACACCCCATCGTGCCTTATTGGTTAAACGAGGTACAAACCTAGGGCCGTGTTTCTCTCTTCAAGGAACTCCACCTTGACAATCTGATTGACAGGTGGGGCGTCTTCTAGTTTCTCTATAAGGGCCGTAACCAGGTCCTCGTGGTTGCCAGGGAAGATGCCCAGATGGTCGCCGGGCTGGTATGCCAGGCTGTCCTCGTTATTTGTGTGAAGCCGAACAAATATGGTGGAGCGACTGCTAGGAGATTTAGAAATGTAGTTACAGTTTGTGACTATGATACATTCAGGAGCTCGAACCGACATGCGGTTCGGAGCTAAACGCTAACATCTGGCTAATGCATTTCCTACATAGAGAGGTGCTTATTGAATGTTCTCCGGTCTAGTTAAGAGAATTAAAAACAAACCGCAGACATCTCAGAACAAACTAGTTGCAGACTTGGTGCGTTCTTATGCTAACAACTCCAAGTTTTAAAGGCTCTGGGCTGAGGAGAATGATCTCAGATTCAATGATGCCTTGCTCGTAAAAATTGGGATCAGTAAGGATCATACATGCCTATGTCACCATTATAACTTGGTCTGGGACGACCGTAACTATTCCACTAGAGGGAGTGAAACCAGTGTTGTTACTTAAAGATTTAGTAGTGGTGAAATAATATTGGATAATAATATGGTATAATAAAATTGTCTAAACTTAATCATAATTGTCAATATATTTCATTGAAGAAAATAGCAGTATGCATTTAGCAAATCGATTCATTCTCAATACAGAAAACCTGTCTGACTTTTGGTGCTGGGTTTAATAAAATGGTGTAATATAAAATCAATAGCCATGTATACATTGGGGATTGACTGCTTTATATATTAGGAGATCCATTTTACCTGTCCAATTATACTATAATGTTATTCCATCATGTCATACTGTATAGTAAAAGAAAGTGCACCCACGTTGATGTGGAACTTTGGAGATTTTCACTCTGTAAGATCTTGGCTCCATGAACCTTCTTCTTATGAATGCTGTATAGCGCTGTATGAGAACACGTTCAGAAGAGGTAATAGAAGAGCTTTTACATACTGTCAATCAATTCCCCTTCATCCGAAAAAAAAACTAGTCCTTTTCCATTCTGTATAGAATATGAATTTTGCTTTTCAATCACTTTTGAAGCATCTGTTCAATTTCTGATGTGATCAAGACGGGCCATTACAAAGCAGTTGTAACCTATACAGGCCTCAAAGAACCTTAGGACTTGTTGTATGACATTGAAAAAGCCTTCCATAAAACTCCCTTTACCTTGTGTCAGAGCCGGGGCCTCGGCTGTATAGGTGAGGCGGAACCGACTCTTCTTCCAGCTCCGATCGTTACTGATCAACGAGTCGTGCGCCTTCTCGATGTTCACATCCCCGATGCAGAACACGTCACAGGCGGCCTTGACAGACGGAGACACCCACAGGCCTTTAGAGGTACACACGCTTGAAAGACAGCAGGCTTTGATAAGAACAATTATTCAAAGGAGCCGAGAGGGTTTTTTTGATACTCCTTTTCGGGAGAAGGAGGCGATGAATAATGCACTAAATCCAAGCGAGAGGTTCTCCTGGCCTGCACACAAAGTCAGTTCATCCCACGGCCATCATCTCAAGGTCTGGCTGCCTGAAACACTACCTCAGCAAACAAATGATTCAGCAGACTGGACTGTCACAGCGTGGGAGGCGTTCTGAATTTACAAACTAATGCATCACGCGTCGCTCAGTCACCTGTTGGTACATTTTACTTAACACCAGGTACTCCAGCATTCTCTGATGCGAACACCCCTGTATTACCCCTACTGCCCACAGCTACAAGTCCTTCTGTTGATGGAACTGGCTTGTGATCAAGGCTTAGAAGACTGACTTAGAAATGTGAATAATCCTGTACCAAGAAAAAGACCATTATCCCCAGCCATATTCACATAACCTATTGCTGCAGAATTGCATACCTGCTGTGTTGTTAACTGGTTCAAAATGAAACAAGGCATTACCCCTTACTGAATGCTGTTCTGGTGGTATGAAGAGGAGTTTAGACATTGTTTTAATCTAATGTGGTCCCTTCGATGCAATCTAGGTCTGCAGGTAAGTGTGGGCACACACATACAGACACACAAAGACACCCCAGGTCACCCACCTTGAAAACCTTCTTGGCCCAGTTCCTGAAGGACTCCTCCTGGCCACACAGCTCGTCCCCCTCCCCCATGCGTAGGATGCGCTCGCCCCCCAGCTCCTCGAACAGCGTGTCCACCGCGTGGGCAAAAGCACAGAAGTGTGGGTAGGCCCTGGAGCCAAGGCCAAACACGGAGAACCTGGAGCCAAGGAGAAAGAGAGTAAAAGAAAAGCGACAGAATTAATGAGTGTGAGGGAATGACACTCAAAACACCTCACATAACCATAACACAGACCCAAACAGGTGAGTTGCCCCAAGCTAGAAAGTAAATGGGCCTCGGTTTGATACACATTAGTTGACGTTTTCATGACCTCATTTAAAGGGGGTTTGAAGGGGGGATTGGTATTTAGTGTCCAGTTTGGGCCGGAAATGACAGAATCAATAGTCCACAGGAACAGGTAGTGTTGTTAATTAAGTTAAACCCAGTTTTACATCACCACTGTCTCTAGCTCTCCAACCACATGTTCAATCGCTGCAAAAAAGATAATATCTTCCTCAGCTAGGTAATGAAAAGTATCCTAACATATAAGCCAAGACTGAGTAGCCCAAAAAGAAGCCGTTGCTATGGAAACCCACACCACATGCAGAAACGTGCATGGAGGAAGGGGGGGGGGGGGGCGTTATGAGACCAGATCGCCGCAGTTATTAGATGAATTTATTTCTGAGTTCTAAAAATCACCATAGGATGGGACAGTGTTTGTTTGTTTTACTAAACCGGGTAACGCAGGGAGTTTGAACAGTTCCACGCCGCAAACACGTTCACCACTAGGGTGTCATACGTCTTCTAGGTCCATCCTGCGAGGCTGCGCTTGCTTACGGTACCTGACGTTAGCGAGGGGTCCGGTGCTCTCGAAGTTCACCTTGGCCTCCGGTTCGTCGCTGGAGGATTTGCGTGTGTCGGAGTAGGAGGACACGCTGTTGAAGCGCACCTTGTAACTCCTGAGAGAGAGGCAGACATTTTGTTAGTGGACCGCAGAGACCCAACACTGAAACCCTTCAGCAGGAGCAGCATAGCAGCCTTGAATCAGTCTGGGGGAGCAGGCTCATGTAGACTACAGGGAGAACGGGTGCTACATTGGGCAGTGCAGTAGCTGATGGGGGTGGTAATAAATCCCACGCTATGGCCTAGTGTTGTCCAACAGTCTAAGCTGCTGCCTCCAGCGCATGCATTGCTGCTGCCTCCAGCGCATGCGTTGCTGCTGCCTCCAGCGCATGCGTTGCTGCTGCCTCCAGCGCATGCGTTGCTGCTGCCTCCAGCGCATGCGTTGCTGGGTTCAAAACCGGCCCATTGTTCTGTCTGAAAAAACGACTTGTCCCATAAAGCAAAGGACTCCAGAAAATATGAAAACTTTCCCCTTACGAAAACTACACTGTAACCTTCCGTGTGCAGCAATGGGAGCTCTCCCTTCTCCAGGGTGCAATAATCTATGGCGGTATTTAGGAGAGTGCGTGGTTGAACTCACTTCCGGTCTTCCGTGTTAGACGTCGGGTGTCTCATTTCCATCAAACAAGCTCCAAATTTCTGAGAAAAAATAGAGAACTTATGTAAATATAATGAAAACACAGATGGTTCTGTACACACACACATCCACTTTACATTTCATGGTCCTTGTGGGGTCAATTATTCCTATTCAAAATCCTAGATTTCCTAACCTTAATCTAAACCCTTTATTTTAACCCTAATCAGGATTTCTGCTACTCACAAGTATGTCAAAACAGTGTATAAAAAACCGCCGGCTGGCCAATCATACCTCTCCGTTCTCAGGAGGATCTCCGTTTCCAAAGGTACTGGTCACTGCCAGCACGAGTGTTTCATGCTCCAGGTCCACCATGTCGTACTCATCCATTGACATCACCTACGGAGGTGGAACACGAGAGTCAATCCCAAACATCCCCATTTCATACACCCACCTGATGTCAATAACACGAAGGGAACCAGAGCCATTTTCAGATGCAAAGTTCAAAAAACACATTTCATTTTCCAACAAGAAAAACCGATGAATGAACAAAAAGATAAGAGGTGACCCATATTTGGGATGAAATAAAGAGATAAACATTGAAATAAAAAGTCCACAGGAAGCCCCTCTTCTTGCCACCAATCTTTCAGCCGCAGGGTTGACTTAACAAGCTTATAATGGGCTGCCATTGAATTTACACCCAGGCATCAGACTCTCCATCTTGATCCGACAGCCTCGGTGCCTCCGGGTCGAGAGAACAAGACTGGCAGGACGACTGAGGCAAGGAACCCCCCCGGCCCCCCAACCCGCCAGACATCCAGCCGCTTCAACTACAACAATATACTTCCCCCTCCTCTGATTGATTACAAGAACAAATAGGACGGATTGGGGAAAAAAAAGACAATGTGTTTTTCTGGAGAGAAACACTGAATGACGAAGCAACAGAGCTGCGTGGATTTCAGTCCCCCCCCCAATCCCCCCGAACCCATTTTACACAGCCCGCAGTGTTTTATGATCTTATCTTAAACTACAGCTCAACGCTCGGCTGGTTTGATTCTGGCGTTATGTCCCCTGGCGATTTGCTGCATGAGATTGTAAGGGGAAGTGACAAAAGACAGATTTCGGCACAACCTTGCCGGCTTGGCGGGAAAACCTTCTTTTTGTACTCTTCATTCAATATCATCCAAAGAAAGACATGATCCTGATATTCAGCTTGGGTGGATTTCCTTTCGGTAAACGCCAGGGCATTGGTTTAAACACAATAGAATGGCACACATTGAACACGTTTTTAAGGGATTTTCAGTGGGAAGGTTACCTTGGCGTCAAAGGCGTGCTTAAAGATCTCACACAGGGTTTTTGCATAGTCTTGAGACTTTCCGGTCTCAGTGGCGAATAGTATGGTGGCTTTGACCCGCTTTGCCATGGCCTGACCCATCAGCTTGGCTGAAAACTTTACAGCTCTGCACACACCGAGGGACAAAGCAGTTGGGAAAAGTCAAAGGTCACACACACAGCTTACAATAATTAAAACGGTTATAAACATTTAATAGCCAGGACCACTGGACTGTAACCATAACAACGTGGTCACGCAACCTTGGTTTTGTAAGAATGGGTTTGGAAAAATGTACCCACTGAAAGACATAACAAAAAAAAAAAATCAACGCAGTGCAGTGTTTATAAGCTCTGAAGTAGTAACAATATATTGCAGGCTCTCTTGAGAAAAGACAGTTAAACTAAGCTCTTGAGGAGTTTAAGTTAGATTTTTCCAGAATCAGTAGGCACAAATCATTCAAGGTCATACAGAGTTTGTAAATGCATCTACAAACTCAAGATGTCAGCTTTTAATAGTTTTTTCATGAGACTTGCATGTACTGTAGCGTGAAGAAAAAAAAAATCGGAAGTTAAATCTTATGCGTCAGTGATCGGGGGCACGAGAGACTTCCTCACACCATAAGCCCCTCCTCCCTCTCAACCCCTGAAGTCACTGGAACACGTGAGTCCATTGTGGCTCCAGCGCTTGTGTGGTTAGTTCGCTCGATCAGGCAAGTTGACAGCGCTAAGCTTGAACCTTGGACGGTGACGGTGATTACCTCGGATTCCGTCCCCCCCAGGGGAAATACGATAATAGCACAGGACCAAAATCACCCAACAAACGTGACGGAAAAAAAGAAAACAAACGAAAATTGTGATTACTCTCTTAGGGGTTGACTGAAAGGAATGACACAGCTGAGTAAATCCGCTCTATTTCCACCCGCTTATCTGTTCTGCTACCTTGTCTCATCCTATTGGAAACAAAAAAAACATTCTTGAACCGACACTATGCTTCACTGTTATCCCTACTACCATTTCCTTCGCAGGGAATAAAAAAGTACTTACTCAGCTAGATGGGGGGAAAACACACACAACCATCTATCAACCGTAAGTCACTCTAGATAAAAAGATGACTGAAATACCAGTGTACAAGGGCGTATGCCAATCAGCCTTGAATAAAACACGAACACTTTACACCTGCTTCCCACTTAGTGGCAAGTCAAGCAAAGTTACCCCATTTAGATGACCTAATGGACAGGCAATCTAGTAGACGGTTATTGATTCATGTGGGACCTCAAACACCAATGTCAGTGAAGAACACCATTGTTCTGAAGCTAAATGAGGACATCCATGTACTTACTTGGCCAGTTTCTTGAAGCCGATGGCCCGTTTCTTGGTGGGCGTCCCGTTGTTGGCTTTCCACACGTGGTTGTTCCACGGGTCAGCCTGGGGCGAGGAGACCGGAACATTTAACAGGCGGGCCACTGACTAACACACCCATTTACAAGGCTCTATGGTTAAAATACTAGAACGCGATTAATTAGTCAGGTTGGTTTGAACGGAACGGATCATTGGAAAGGGTCAGCCTTTAAACTTGCCCAGCGCCCTCTCTCCTTTCTCCTCACCTGGTACTCGAAGGAGGGTGTGAGCCGATAGTTGAGCATCTCCTGGTGAAACACGGGGGTGATGCTTCCAGACATGGGGGGTACGATCCACACCCAATCACCCGGGCAGCCCCCTCGCACCCTGATCTCGTTCTCCATGTGCTTCATGAAGGACTCCGTGGCCGAGTGGTGGTCCACTATGGTCACCTTGGACGACTGGGATGGGGGGGGATGTTGGATGGATTTTCTAATTCGCTCAGCAGACACTGCGAGTGCTTATATCTCGCGTGACAGTAAGGTTCTGAAGACTGACAACCCTTGAGTTTCCCACATAACGTCTTCTGAGGGGTGTGATTGGTATAGAATAGAGGGCTGTGCAAACAATAGCATTCAAGAACACTTGGCAATCACCTGGAAACTGTAAAGAACGGCTATGTTGATTTCCACTAATGCTTTGTCCTTCCACAAAGACGAGGTCTTCCTGGTATCCAAGGCCATCTTATTGGCCACCTCCTATTGGACGGGGAAACACATTAGAGCGATGATAAAAGCTATTGTTGATAAGCGAAGCGAAGCCTGAAACGTTCATTTAAGATCCTGTCACGGCCTTCTCGTTTTTGCCTTCCGGCAGAGAAGCAAATTAGTTGTTTGTAAAGTTAGAGAAGACTTCAATTAACATTGGACTAATTTTATCTCATTTCGCATAATACTACATCAACATGACCCTTCGAGTTAATGGGTTCTTATAGCTGTCCTGAGTGACGGCTAAGTGCTGGCAGTCAGCAAAAAAAAAAAAAAATCACATTTCCTAAACAGCCTGAAAGCCCGCAAGACATTTAACATTGGATAATGGAGGCCTTTTTTTGTAATGAGACATTAAACAACAAAAAAACACAATCAATTTACAAGTTCTTTGTGCTGTACATTAAAACAACACCATCTTATCTTGGATATATCGTATTCATTCTGTAGATGGGTAAACATTCAGCAGGAGGAAGGACGTTCATGAGGCTTCAAATGGGAATACATGAAAAAAGGATTTAAGTAACTCCCGGCCTGGGAACTCACATATAGCCATTATTATAATGGCTATGCTAATACGTTAAGATGAATATAAAGCACAACACGCGGTATGTACTGTATCCGCATATAGCTACAGCTTTTAGGAAGGGGACCTCCTAAGATCCAAAACAAATTCCTTACATCCTGGGGACATCTTAGCAAATCTCTTGTAAGGACACGCTTGACATGCACTAATCATTCAGGTTGATCACACTTCTAGTAAAACGCATTAAAGCATTTATCAGCGTACTGTAGCTACAGCAACAGCCAATAACAAGATCTCCTTCATCAAAACAACAACCTGTGTGAAGAGCATCTGCTAAATGACAAAAAAATCTAAAGCATCAAGGCAAAAAATTTAATTAGATATCAATAGATGAATCAAGAAAAAACATTCTGCCAATTGGTTTAAAAATGTTTACTTGTAACAAGACAGATATTCTGAAAATATGATATATGTGATATGAAAATATGATGTGTAATTCAATCACGTTAACCCTTGATTTGGAAATTCTTACAATCTGAAACCAAAAATATCAACTTTGTTCGATTTTATAAATGTGTCTAAATAAGTAAGACTATGTTGCTTGTCTGTCTGTATGTGCAATACCTCAATCCTACTGGCAAATCGATTTTCTTAATTAAAGCATTTGTATCATATAAATTAGATTGATTAATGTTGATGCATGTCTTGCAGTGTGAAGACTTGGGTTTGACCTCAAACCATCTTTTTGATGGGTAGTTGTGATTTATAAGGAGTACCTTCAAGTCACATAAACCGTGGCTCAGCATGAAACCACCGTTTCCCGAGGTAACCTATGAGCGACGAATGTTTGACGCTAGTTATTAATGTTGCCGTAAGATTAGATTCGTCTGCAACACTGGTCAATATTGTTCATATACCTCCATGTGCCACCATTTAACCTCTCAACCGAGAGCTATCATAAGTCCCTGAAACCCATCTCGCAGGACGTTCACCAGCCACGCAGGTGGTGTGTGGTACCTCCAGGATGTTGTAGCGGGAGGTGTCACAGAAGTCCCTCACGCCGATCTCCGTGCCCATGTACCAGCCGCTGAAGGGACAGGCGGTGAACTCGAGCCCTCCCACCTCAAGCAGCATGCTAGAGACAGCGGGCAGGCCGTACCACTTCAGATTCAGGTCCTTGAACCATTCGTACCTGCAGGCCGAAGACATTGGATGGACTTTGAATGGATGAGCATTATATAAAAGGTTTGGTCCATGCGGAAGACATTGGATGGACTTTTAATGGATGAGCATTATATAAAAGGTTTGGTCCAGGCCGAAGACATTGGGAAGACTTTGAATGGATGAGCATTATATAAGCAGTCGGATTGACAGATAGCCATGGTATATGGAAGCGATTATGCATGAGGGGTTGTGGTATATGGCCTCATACACCATGCGTATCAGCATTAAGGATTCAAATCACCTGGTTTATACTTAAGGAATATGCCATCTTGTGGTATATTTCCAATATATCACAGCTACGAGCTGTGTCCAGGCATTCTATGATGGTGTGCCTAAGAGTAGCTCTCAGCTGTGGTATATTGGCCATATAACCCTACAATTCGATCCCTGAATAGTGATGTGGCCACATGCTATGTGTATTACGAAAAGTCTCTGCTAAGCAAAGTCAGGTCTTAAAATGAGACTGGAGTGTCACTTTCAACTGTAACTGAATGGACTTCAGCACAAAGTATGTTAACCAGCACAAAGCACTTCCACGTTGGCAACTATTCACTGCTAAAACTCACTCAGATTCTAAGTAAAATGGTATATTCCATTATAACTCACAGTCAAACCACAACAATAGCGTGTTCGCTCCACAAAGCACCATGCTCCTACAGTACATTAGCATTAGCCTTTGCAGCCAAGAAGCACAAGGAGCCCAGCCAAAATGCACATTATCTCATTATCGCGGCACAAACACTTGCAGGCACTTCAGACGAGCGGAAGCGACAGGCCCCTCATCCATCTACCAGGTGTTACTCAGGCTCACGGTGGCCCCTCGGGGTCCACCGACTCTGTAGCGGAGGGCCACTGCCGCTTTACGCCACGCTAGCGGAGCCGAACGTCAGGAGCCAAGCACCGATGAGGCGAGTCAAACTGATGGGGGAGGAAGTAGGTTGGGGAGAGGGGTGGGTTCTGAGAGCTTGTTTGGCAGAGGGGACAGAAATTCACCCCTTCGCCTGTGGTCCAGCGGTGTTATGAGTTGAGGGGGCGGGTGTGGAGAGTATGCGAGTGTATCGGCGTGTGAAAAAGAAAACATCAGAACATGCCGCGTTGATGGGGTCTAAGTGGGGAACCGCCGTTAGAGGGTGACTCCCGCACCCCCGCAGACCCCCCAGCTCGTCCTGACTCACACTCACTTGGGGTGTGTGATCTGCACCTCCAAAATGAGGTCCTGGGGGATCTCGAACAGCTCCGGGTCGTTCCCGTTGGATTGCAGGAGAAGGGGCAGCACGTCAAAACGGCCCTGGGGAGCCTTCCATCCCTGCTGGATGCAGATCTGGAGACCCACAAAAATCATTTCAGAACAATTGTACACCGACTCGCACAACTGGACGGGCGTTTCCCCGCGCCGTGGCTCCCACGCCGGAATGAGTGGAAGTAAAAGCTTTGGACTTGCTCGCAGGCAGCTATATAAAGACATTGGACCCCCTTGGGCTTTGTGAAAGTGGTTCTGTGGGTGGTGATGACATGGCATAAGTTTGTGCTTTCAACATTTCTGCAAGGGGGGGACATATATTATTCACCGGGAAAAACAGCGGCCTCGGAATCGCGGCTACCTCTGTGAATTCGACGTTGGCGGGGTCTCCCAAGATCTGCCCGTCGGGCTGCTTGTAACCGGCGTAGCGAATCAGCTGAGTGTTCCACACCCTGAAGTCATGCTTGCCATCTGTCCTTTGAGGAAATATCGTAATGGCAGACCTAGTCGGGAAAGAAGCCCCCCAGCCCACAGACAGCAAGCGTTTAATGACAAATGAGTTCCCGGCCAGCATCTATGGATTAGAAATGTACATCAACCCACATACAATTTGAAGTTACGACATTTTAATATCAGGCGCTGTGGGTCAAGCTTGCAAAACTGACAGGATTATAGCTCAGTTACCTTCAGTCTTTCACAACCGAAGTCGGTTTGGTTATACTAATACCACTACAGGGTGAAAGTGTTGATTCTACTAATCTGCCAGTAAATCCCAGAAAAACAGAGTGACAGAAGATCGGCTGGTTTAAATCCGAGGCAGTTGGATATCTGCAGTATCCGTTGGGGACCAATCTGTCCAGTGTAAATTCCAGAAAGGGGCGGTTCTGTGTGGCTCAGTTTGTAAGAAAACGGCCCCAGCAATGCCATTAGGGGTTAACTGAAAACATCTCTGGGCACTAATGTTATCACTTGCCTCAGAGAACTGCAAAGAATAAGAGGAAAAATGTATTCAATAAAAGTTCCTAACTGTTGGGGTCTCAATCCATGTCATAGCGGTCTGTCTGCAGACCAGTTCACGCTTCAGCCAACAGCTTTCTAATACTCTGTCACGCGGTGCACAAACAGGACAGAGACTTGGCGAGAACTCAGGACGGTTTCGAAGCTGTTACACGCAGTCATTGGCTACGTACACGTTGCTGGGTAGTATGAAGTAACGGCAGCGGTCTTCGGGAACGTACAGTGAGGTGACTCAGTGCAGTGGTGAGTCAGACACTAACACAGTATGCTATCCAGTAATTGAGGAGTAAAGACAGTCATGTGTCATTACGCCTGGCAGAGTCGCATCAGACGGATGAACGCATGGGAGGAGTCTGCGAGACCGGAGAGAGACTGCGGACAAAGAGATTGACGTAGGAAAATACGAGAGACAGCAATCCCAAACGGAGATGTGGAGAGGGTGAGAAACCGAGGTTAAAGGTTAGAGAACATGAAAGGGAGGGAGAAACTGCAAAACGGGAAAGGAGACAGATGGGGAAACTGGACCAAGGAATGTCACAGACCCGACGGAGCGTGGCGAGGAGAGAGAAGACTGACGCCGAGAAAAGGGACAGGGAGAGGTAGCTACGCACAGAAGCCCCCCACTCACCGCAGGTTGCCTTTGTTGGTGGCGTACTTGATGTGGTTGCAGATGTAATTGTACATTCCATGTGCCGTTGTGCAGTCTCTGGCATCAAATACCTGTACGCAAGGAAACAAACAAACACGGCATAATGAATTGTTCTTTTGTTAAAATGTACAGTCAAGCAACGTTTAATGCCACAGGCGTTTCAATCTGAAGGTCAACGACACGTCGGCTATGACAGTCGGCTCTCCCAAATGTCAAGGACCTCAAGTCAAAGCCCGTTTCCGATTCCTCATTTAGCAACGTGGCCAGGAAATGAAATGTCGTCACGTACTCTGTCACGGCGGCGTGACATGTTTCAGCCCCGGAGTTTACCGCTTGATTTTACTCATGATGTGTTAACATGGCAGGCCTATGTCTGCCTATATCTGCTGCCTCCATCTGATTGTAGAGATGACAGGCAAAATATAGTCACTATCAATTGTTGAAACACGTGACTCTGCTAAGATGTCATTTTCTGGTCAGTCATTCTGCAACCAACTCCGATGTGCTTGACAACGTAACGGTATATTACACTGATCCTGACTAGTGGGGTGGGTGCATTTTATACCTCGACCCAAGCCGATTGGTTAAGTCGGATTAGGTTCCTGACCTGTAGTTTGGACCACTGGATGCGTCCTACACAGCGGGCTGCGTTTCTCCAGGCGTGCTTGGCTCCATAGATCAGCTCCGTGTCCTTCAGCTGGTACGTCCCAGACGACTCAATCTCCTTCGTCACCTCCTCCAGCCTGTCCACGTGGGCCTTGGAGCCAAACCTGTCACACAAAGCTCCGGTCAGAAGGACAGACAGCAAGACAAGGAACAAGAGTCTATAACATTGTCCCTGGCAATAAAAGACGCACGTCAACTCAGAGACACCCTGTGTGACGTTCTTGCCTTTTGATGGAGGTGTAATACTGGTCTATGAAGTCAGTAGCCAGCGGCAGGAGCTCTTCTTTGGTGCGACTCTCGTCCGGCTTGCGGCTCCCCTGGCTGGGGGTCATCAGAGACCCAAAGCAAACGCGCTCACTGCAGATCGGCAACTGAAAAGGCGACATGGACAAGGTCACGCAAGCGCAAGGCTCGGCACAATCAAAATATGCCTGATGGAAAAGAAAACGCAGAGGAATTGCTTCGACGTGGGCTTCCGTGCGATCGCACACCTCCGTCTCCCCGTGGAGTCTGGGTAGAATACGTACGCAGGTTCATCGTAGGGTGCACCGGATTCCATTACGCCTCGAAATCCTTTCATCTACTTTAGAAATCGACTTCTCACCGCCTCGGTCCCTTTGCCACTCTTTCAATACGCTTCTCTCACGTCTTCCCGTCTCTCTCCTCCACACATCTTTACGGATGAGTAAAGTAGTGTAATTTTCCACCCCCTGCCTTTCCTGTTAGAATAATCAGGCTAGAGTGTGTGACCCAGGGCCGGAAACGTCAGGCAGTGAGTGTACATAGCAAGCATCTCAAACGTGCCGTTGTAGCGAAGACACCACACTCTATATGGTCCTTAAAGGCATTTACACAGAAACACATTGAAGTTTTGTTTTGTTTTTGCTTGGTCATTTGTCCACTACATGATACCCATCAAATTGCTGTCCATTGAAATCCATTTCCAGGAGCTTGGACTTGGATTAATATCAACAATTTGTTTTATAAAGATGCTAAAATAATAGGACTTTTTGGTTAGGTGACTTTTTGTTTAGGGGACTTTTTGGTTAGGGGACTTTTTGGTTAGGGCTGGTTCACCTAACACGGATGAAGCCATAATCTAAAATGGAAGTAAAATAGCGGTTATCAATTGAAAAGGCTTTTTAGTCTAGATCGAGGCTTAATGCGCTTCGGGAAACTAGTGAATAGCCATCCAACTGTCATGCAAGTAATGTCCCTGACCGGTCATAATGACCTTGCATTAATCTAATAATACTCAAATAATGTTTGAAGTGCAGATTGCAGCTGGACGGATGCGTCCAGAATGACGGTTAATGTTTGAATTAGTATAAGAGTCATTAAAACGGAGAGGGATCGTCGCCCAGACCAACCTTGTATGTTCAGGGGAATACGATTAGAATTCAATTGGAGTCGTTTTTAATGCATTCGCCGGATTAGAAGCCGAGATCGGGAAAAAGGGAGCGATGGTTGTAAGAGTAACTCAACAGCAAAACTGCTTAAATGGGAAAGTCATGTCCTGCTGGCAGAACCAGACACCCGCTCCCCCGATCTAGTCCACATACTCGGCCCACTCAAGCCACTCAAATCCCTGTTCCCCTCACATTCCCCTGCTCAAGCAACCAGAGCCACCCAATCCAGAAACCTCCCAAAAACACCCACAACCTCTGGGGATTACAAGGTGATGGCAGAGAGAGATAAAGAGTAAGATAGAGAGAACAACAAAAGAGACAGGGACAGAGACAGCGAGAGAGAGAGAGACAGCGAGAGTGAGAGAAAGACAGAGACAGTGTAAGAGAGAGATACAGAGACAGTGTGAGAAAGATACAGAGACAGTGTGTGAGAGAGATACAGAGTCAGTGTGAGAAAGATACAGAGTCAGTGTGTGAGAGAGATACAGAGTCAGTGTGAGAAAGATACAGAAACAGTGTAAGAGAAAGAGATACAGAGTCAGTGTAAGAGAGAGATGCAGAGAGAGAGAGAGACAGTGACAGTGTGAGAAACATACATAGACAGTGACAGTGTGAGAGACAGTTAGTGTGAGAGAGAAAGAGAGAGAGACAGAGGAACAGTGTTTGAGAGAGATAGAGACCATGAGAGAGACATAGAGACAGTGTTAGAGAGAAAAAGTGAGAGAGTAATGTTCTTGTCATGCCAATAATGTGTTAGAAATTAACAGTAAGAGAGTGAGAGAGAGAGTTAAAGGAAGATGTTGTCGATGCGCAGTGTTAGGGTTCAAAATAAAACAAAGGAATCCCGTCTGCCACTGTACATCCGCCTGCCACAAGGGTCAGGGCATTCATGGCCCCCAGCTGTCCTTTGAGGCAGATATTCTACATTTGAAGATGCCCTATTAGAGGGCTATTCATCAGGGGCCTAGAAGGCCAATAACGCTCTGAAGTCATGTGATCGTTTTAAAAGAGCAGAACAACAGCCGTGTAGATATTTAAGCATAAATTACAGCTGGATTTTTGGGACTTGCTAAAGGGCATGTTTGGGCCATCCTGGTGCTTGGCATCAAGTGTGTGCCTTCATCGGGTTAGCGATCATCAAAGTACAACCCACCTGCTCTTCTTGAAAGCTTAAATCGACAACGTTTCGTGCAATGTTGAACTCCACAAACACTTTTGCCTGAACGTGTTCTAGGATCCCGCTGTTTAACACAGTTTGAGAAATGTTTCAAAAGGGAAAAACAGCTGGACGAGTGCAAACAAATGAACTAACCAAATCGATTTACTTCCTATGTATGTCCTGCCGATTTGAAGCAACACAGCTCTTGATTGATTATTTGACAAGCAAATACTTTGACAGACTACTATTTGACTGACGAGAGGATGGCAGCATTCTGCAAATGAGAAGAAAATGCAAATTTTTTACCTTGCTGGAGCTGTGGTGTAGCGTGTCGTTGTACGAGACTCCGGTTTCCACATTTTTTATCTTCATGAAGCGTGGGCATTTTGAGGGGCTGCCGTTCTGAAGAGCCTTGTTTGGGGAGACCCTCCCCGATGCTGGAGGCTAGATTATGGAGAAAGGTATATAGGATTAGTCAGACATTACTCTTCAGAGTCGTTAGTGCTTCAGCCAAGACGGCATGGAGCCCCAACCGTGGGTGGAGGTATGAACTCCAGGTGCAGAGGACAGAGAGAGATGTGAGAACAACCGTTTACCCAGGAAATTAAATGTGTCTTGTGGCCAACAAACTCGGATGTGCAAACACAGCCACATGCGGAGAGATAGATAGCGGAAAATATAAAAGCCAGAAGAATAGTGAGAAAGTCACCCCCACTGACTTCAAAATAGGAGCTCCTGTCACAAGCACAAGTTCTCCAGCAGCGTTAATCGTGTTTCATTCTTTAGCCATCCTAACAACACGGGGATAGGAGACACCTACCATCAGGTGAAAATGGTAATCAATATCACTACACACTAGCATGACTGGCTGCTAATTGTCAGTGCACTGTCCATGTGCTGTATGACATGGATCTATTGATGGATGAGCGCTTGAATGTATGTCATTTAACACCGGCGGCTGGATTTTCTCGGGCCACCCTCTTAATGTATTCACATCTGTGCCCGCAGCGAAACCTCAAATAAAAAGGAAATCAATCCCACCGCGTAATTGTAGCGCTTGCTGAGGAGATGAAAGTGAAATCCCGCAAAATGTCAATCGAGGCCCATTGATGTATCAGAGGAACGAAGGAGGGACCTGTTGGAATTGATTTGATTCCTTGCAGAGATAGATGCGATTCCCCGGCCGGCTAGCCGTAGAATGCATACAGAACGGGTGGCAATGGTGTCATCTCTAAGAGTCTCTGCACAGAAAGTACTGTGCAGCCAGGCGGTATGAGGACACCTTATTACCAGAATAGTCAGACAGCCAAAGCAAGACAGATGAGGAAAATTGCATTGGAATAGAGTGAGACGGAGATAGAGAACAGGGAGAAAAAAACAGAACAGATTGAGACGGGGTAAGACAGGAAAGACAGAAGAGGGGCGGAAAAAGAGAAAAGATGAGGTGAGAGGCAGAGGCTACAGGGAGCAAGAGAGAGAGAGAAACGTACCACCACATTAAAAGGAAAGTCTACTGCTATCCTATTCGGGGTGTTTTTTCCAGACTCCCCAGGCAATCCTTGTAGGTGTATTCGACATCATTATTAACCATAGTGTTATAGATATTTCTCCCCCCGGGACAGTTCATCCAATGATGACGTTGACGGAGCCTGCGGTCTGTAGATACGGTTGTCCCTGTTCAGTAGAGCCACTGGACCCAACAACGTTCCCATCAGCCACAACATGTTAGGACAGCCAGGTAGTCTAATCCCCCCTGACTCAGTTAAGGGTTCAGCCTGACCAGAGTCCCACTTTCTTTTGAGAAGCGTGTTCCCGTTCTCAAAAGATGGGATTTCAAAAAGTGGTAATCGTTTTTACAGATTCTTGGGAAGTCATTTTTTGCTGGCTGGTATTTAAATGATAAAGAAATTACCACTGTTGATGATTGAGATTGCTGTGACATAGCAATGATTTTCTGACAACCAGGAAATGTACATGGCCCATTTCTACCAGTGAAATGCAGAAAAGTATGTATGTATTTGCGTTGTGTGAATAAATTCAAAATGTTTATGGCAAATATGATGTGTTAACACATGAAGTACATATATAGGTAAATTAGTTAAAAACAGTTAAATATATTTAAGAAATGTATCATGCTTGGGGGAATGAAGGGTAAAGTACATGAGACAGCCAATACAATCACCCATGGGAAGTCAATATTATATCGCAAAGATGACCAAAGTACACAAGATTTACTTCTGTTTCAGAGACAAACGCTAAAGTGGTTTGGAACAAGTCTGTGACTGTTCTTGAGTGGCCCAGCAAAATCCTGGATTAAACCCAATTAAACATCTGTGGGGTTTCTTAAGATCTTAGTTTACTGACGATCCCTATCCAACCTGACAGAGCATGAAAGGATCTAAAGGAAAGAACGCAAGAAACTGACAAACCCATGTGTAAAGCTGGTAATTGCTTTAAAAAACACTGAATAAATGGACTGAGATATTTATGTTTCTATTTCCAAACATTTCGCACGGAACATAGTTTGTTTTTGTTATTAATCACATTTGTTACAATCTCAAGATAACTCTATCTAAACTGTTAGTCAGCTAAAGGATAATTTTTTCAATACCTGAATTGATTCGTCCATTTCTCTGTTATGCAGTTTTCAACGTTTCTTTGTTTTAAACAATTGTATATTTCTTAGCAGCTGCACCTGGAGTTTGTTTGCAGAATGTTTTCCTTTAGGCAACTACTGGAATATTTTCTTATATAGTGGATTCATCCAGTGCTACTACCTCCCCATAGAAGATCTTCTGGTCTAAAACAAAACATGCAGTACTCTTACATGTGCTATAATAAATGCATCGTTTTGTATTGATATCACCATTATTTAGGTTTAGGGATTCATATTATCAGTGACAACAAGGCATAAAACCTCATACTTTTTATTCAACCTTAATTATAGATGGACTCGCACCTATGAGTCAGAAGCCAGGAGACAGACACAGACAGACAGACAGACACACACACACACACACACGCTTTCTGAAAACTCAATGTTTACCATGCTTAGGATTGTGCCAGCAGGACTGGCTGAGTTACACAAGAACACACAGACACCAGCATAACTAATTGAGAATATTCCACGTTAGAATAAAGATGGATTGGCTCCCACTGTGACCGCAGCTGCACCCATTCATTAGTTCCATGAGTCTTCTCTCCACGTCCGGACAGATTTCATTCACTACGACTGGCCCAAGTCAGCCTAGCCCAATTTAGACCAACCCAACTTAGCCCAACCAAGCTCACAACACGAGCGGGTGGATCGTCACGGAGGCCACTTGAGGACTTTGACACAAAGCAACGTACATGCCACACACACACACACACACTTCACAACTCTACTATCGATGTAAGAAGTGGAAGCACGATTTCATGCTTCAGATGGATCTAATGCCCAGCTGATGAGATCTTGAGGCGAAGGGGCTGTGATGCACGCGGATGCACGGAGCCACGCCGCCTAGCAGGAAGCTTTAATAAGAGTGCCAAGAGCAAGGACGAGGCGTCGCATCGCCAGCCTCAGCGTGGCCCTTAGAGATATCCATTAGCGGGCTGGAATTAAACGGGATCCCGCACGCCTTCTGGAGGACGCGCTAAGGAAGTGGGCGTGCCCCGGAAGACGTACGACCACCAGCGGCTCTGTAAAGCGGTCTGAGGAACGTGGCATTTTTACCTTGTCAGCCTCAGCGTGAGCGTTGTTGAACATCGTCTGTGCGTTGTCATTCTCCTTCCACAGGTCCTCGTCTCTCTTATCCGACACCAGCTGGGCTGACAAACCGTTTCCCATGCCAAAGTCCCTGTAAAACACACACAGCAGGGGCATTCAACTCTCACCCTTTGACCCTGCTGATTCTCTGTTCTACCACTAATTGGACACACACCTGGTGTCCCAGGTGTCAATAAGTGTCTGGTTGGAACTGTATACCCCTAACATAAAGTATCCTCAAAGGCAGGTCTGCACAACGCTGTTCTTGGAGATCCACTGTCCTGTAGGTTCTCTCCCACTCTAATATGGCACACCTGGTTCTAATGATGGATCAAAGCTTCAACGAGTGTGTTTGGTTGAAGTGAAAACCTGCAGGCCAGTAGATCTCCAGAAACAGGGTTGGGCAGCCCAGCTCAAAGGTGTCTCTGTGTGTTTGGGTGTTTCTAACCATAACCTAGTTATGTTATAGAGACAAAAATATCCTTTCAGAATCTAAAAACTGTCAGAATCTGAATCTGGTCCTCATTTTAAAACATGTTATGTTTGGGCAAAATAGTTCTAAAAGGGACTGGGGTGGTCAAGGTTAAGTTAAGGGTTAGGGTCAGCATTAGTAAATTGGGGTATTAGGCTGGATGTTTGGTAAAAGCACTGTTGTAAAAAGGGCTTTATAAATAAATTTGATTTGTTTTACTTTGGTGCTTGGCCATTCAAACAGCAAAAATACACCTGGGAATCCCATCTACGGGGCCAATTAACATCTAAGACCATAAGACCAACCTATTGGCATCTATAGCCAATCAGAACAGCATGTAATATCTAGGGCCAATCAGAACTAAATCAATAATCTAGCACTAATCAAAGCCACATCTATAATCTGGGGCCAATCAGAAACACTCTAATAACATACATTCATGGGCCAATGTCATAACAGACATATCTTTGTGATCATGGTGGATTGGCCGACTGACAACTGTGACAAATGCCAGATGGTCTGTCCAAAATTTTGAATAATTTATTTTATATAAGAAAAGGGCTTGACTAGCCGCTGTTCAAAGGTTTGTTAAGATTTAACAATGGGTTTTCTTTTGCATTTCCACATATTACTTAGAGGGTCAAATGTAGAATGTTTTGTTTGTAATATCCGTAAATGTCCTTATCTTATTATCTGCAATAATAGTAGACTTATATTGTTACCCAAAATCAATTGCCGAAATGTTTTGGGGGCATAAATGCATAAATGCTAATGGTTATCAAAAGGAAAAGGTGCATTCTCCACTAATAGACTTGGTCAAGCCCACAGACATTGAATTGCAGACAGGGTCAGGCAAATCCCTCGATTTTTTCCTGGTTTCTAAAATGTGACACGGTTCAAATCAGTTTCTAACAAAGGGTCATCAAATTTGCTAGTTTATATTTTTTCTTGAACAACAGGAAACTTTAGTAAGCTGGTAATTCAGCGGTATAGAAGAGGGGAGTAATGTAGGGATATCTACTTTAAACCAACAAGTTTGGGGCTAATATGGGAAACAACGCCTTCGGCATAGGTGTCACGGGTTTGTTGTGGGGTGGAATTGATAATGATTCAGACATTATGTCTAGTGGAAGTAGACTGGCAGTGTGTCATATGCCAGCTCAGCTTAAATGCTGCACAATTGCGGTGGAACACACCTGAGTCCCGGAAGAGCCCTGTCAGGATAAGTGAATGAGGTGGGAGGTGACAAGGATGTAGGCTGTCTGGTTCGTCTCCTATTCAGAGGCAGTGTGAAGACTGGATGCACGGAGTGACGTGGAAGATGCAACAGAAGTGGAACCAGTGAATGTTCCCTGCCAACAGAGGGATCTTAACATGTTGCCAATTTATAAGGTTTTGTAATGTTTGTTGCACTGGTTGTCTACTGAACCGATAAATAAATCTGCATTGTTGAGAGTGCAGCTGAGCTTTATTTGGGACTGTTTTGGGAATATTTACAGGGAGTTTTTCGTCAGAGTACTGGGAATATTCTGGCAAAGGATGTTCCATCCTCATAGTCAGGGAATGTTCCATCCTCATAGACAGGGAATTTTCCATCCTCATAGACAGGGAATGTTCCATCTTCATAGACAGGGAATGTTCCATCCTCATAGACAGAGCATGTTTCATCCTCATAGACAGGGAATGTTCCATCCTCTTAGATAGGAAATATTCCATCCTCATAGACAGAGAATGTTCCATTCTCAATAGACATAGAGCCTGCACAGGAATGTGGCCTGTTCTAAAATGTTAATGGGTTTATTTTTATTCCACTTTTGTATTATTGTATGATATAATGTTCATTTATCAATTGTCCAAATTTAAAACAATTATTTTATAACCAATACATCTGATATGGAGGTACGTATGCATGAAATGGATTCGGTCTCATCAACAGCATTAAAAGAAAAATGTAAAGGGAAATTAATAGTTTTTTTCATTTGTACTGTTGGGAAAATACCAATATTTAGAGGCTCATCACAGTCAGGGGATGGAGGTGTCAGACAATATGTCTTTGCTAGTGACTCATTATGGTAGGTAGATTAAGTGAGTTGTTGTTAGAGGAACGCATTATCATTGACATGCGTAGAGGCGCTGGCAAGTACTTCCTGGTGGACTGAGCAACGTGATGAGAAGCAAAATAATAGACCTAACATGCTTCAGAGAACGAGGCTTGATCTTTGACTCTTCGTAACCTCCCACATGTTTCTGCTGCGAGGTGGGGCCAAGAACGCAATTCCACTACACAAAATTGTAAACGGAATGTGTGTACAGGAATGTGACCTCTTTTACAAGATTACAGGTAAGACCTGTAAAGTTAAGCGGCACCAATGACCTGTAACATTATCCTTTGAGCAGTTGATTCAGCGGAACACACAGGCCAGCCAGCCACTCAGTAGCTCCGTTGGCAGAGCATGGTGCTTGCCTGCTTGTTGGTTTGATTCCCATGGGGGACCAAATAATACACTAACTCCTGAATGTTCCTCTGGATGAGGGCTTCAGCTAAATGATGTATGTGGTTAGGTTGGGTCTTTATATACCTTATTTAGACGGGTAGAATCTGATCCAAATGGCTGTAGAGGTCCCTTTCAAGTGGGGTTGTCAGTCCCATGATGATGTTACATGTTTTAAACATAAGATGGTTTAAGAGGACGTGGACCATATCTAGCCAGTCAGTAGTACAGAGACACTTGAGAAACGTCGTACCCCAACATCAGTGTGTCAGCATCGCTTCCTGTGTCTTCTGTACAATCAAGTGGATATCATGGTCGTGATCAATTCAAATGAATAGAATGCAATTCAGGAAATTATATTATATGATATAAAAAAAGGTCTATTTTACTGTCAGGGTTATTAACGAATCGTAAAAGATATGGCCTTCATTATAAATTTCCCCTGAACCAGGTGTCTTTGATCAGGCAGCAAGGAGCTCACATTTGTCGATGCAGCGTCAGTAGCTGTAGTACTGGGGAGCAATGTGGATGTATACCACTGGGACACTATTCCGTCCGAGTCAACCATTCCTGGGGTTTCATTCTATTGTCTGTGGCCGAAACCCCATTAGACCTGAACAAACACAGCGGAAAACTCATCAGCGTGTGATTTGAGGTTTGCGTTCCATCCCTCGCTCAACGCCCACACACATCTCCTCTCGCAGAAGCGCGTGTCCACACTAATTGTACATCTTCTCGAGCCTGATCGTCCGAGTGCCTCTAACACACACAAACGAGCGCACAAAATGCCCCACACTACACACGCCTCACACTACGGCCAACACATTTCTCTGTGTCACTCTCACTGCATACATTTCGTCACTATTTCCACAATTATGCAGACATAATCAGAAATGCAGAAATGACAACACACGTTATCATCCATCTGCTTTTCACTCTGATTTGGTTGTTATATTTTATGGCATTGGGTTTCCACTTAAAAAATCCCTATAGTCGAATTTAGGTGCACAAATGCAGCCAGAGATAATGGTTAAGGACCGCCCTGACTCAGAACCTAATGCCACCGTTTCCTTTTCTATACTCCTTCCCCACAATTGGTTGCTCTTTGGTGTGTCTTTACGGAGCAGGCTTCGCTATATCTGAACGTCAACATAGCCCTAACAAGAAAATGAGGTTTACTACCTGTCTCTTTCCTGCCCCTCCAATATCTTAGTCTAAAACACAGGATCAATTTAAAGGCTTATTTGTGTTCATGCATGAATCGCTTATTGATCAACATGATTATTAGAATGCGTGTTCCATCTGTTTCCCGGTATACCCAGAAAGCCCTGATTGATTCGAGGTTGATTACAAAATGTCAGGCAGCAAAGCAAATGGGGGGGGGGGGTTGACGTAATCAACGAAGGCTATTGATTTCAAACTACCGCACCATGCCCTCGCAATACGATTTTGACTGGATCCACGTAAACAGGATGTCTACTGTACTGACACCAATATCCAAAGGCACAATAGCCACCGCAGTCACAGCAATGGCTCTCTAGAGAAGATGACCTCAAGCTATTCAGTCAGGCCGAAACGTTTCCGTCTCTCGGTCGCCCGGTAACCAAAGCCCTCACCGAAGGTGTGGCCCGCCATTTGCCAGCGCCTTTGACGCCAGGCGGTACGTGACTTACGTGCGGTTAAAAAAAGAGTCGGTGGCGACAAAGGGACTGACCTTTCCACCTGCACCTCAGCGTCCCGCCTCTCGGCGGTCTTCTGTCCGCTCTCTCCGTTGGTCTCCCGCTTGCCGTTCTTCATCAGCCGCAGGACCGGCTCAATCTCCTTCAGCAGGTCGCTGTTCTCCTCCACCCCGTTCAGCAGCAGCGCCCCTCGCACCCCGTCCCTCAGCAGGGGGTCCTGGGCCGTGAGGAGAGCCTGCACCCCGCCCCTCTGGAGCAGGGCGTCCCGGCGGGACGGGGTCACGGAGGGCGACGACAGGTTCTCGATGGCCCTCAGCTGCTGGGGGTCTTTGCCCCCCGGCGCCGGGCCGAGCGGGCTCAGGGGGCAGCAGCGCTCGTAGGACTTGGAGGCGGTGAAGGCCGGCCGGGTGACTCTGACGGTCCGCTGGCGCCCGTCCACAGAGAGGGTGGTTTCCAGGTGGGTGGTGAATCCCTCGGGGCCCCTGAGGATGAGGACGGCGTGGCTCTCCGCGGACACGTTCTTCAGGGTCTCCAGGGCTCGTTCGTAGCTGAGGTCCACCAGGGGCTTGTTGTTTACCGCCAGGACAATGTCGCCCACCTGGACCAGGCCGCATTCCTCGGCGGCCCCGCCCCGGATCAGGTCGGACACGATGACGGGCGGCTTGCAGACACGCTGCTTGACCAGGAAGCCGAGCCCGCCCACCTTCCTCTTGAGGAGGCGCACGGAGATGATGTTTGGCTGCAGCTGACACACGGTGGGTTCGGACTCCTGCATGATGTCGGCCAGTGTCGCGCGTTCTTGTCCTCAGGGATCTGATGTGTTGCAGAGCATCAGGGACAATGAAGAGGAGAGAATTTGTATGGGTTAAAGTGGACATTTCTTTTGTGATCTGTTTGTAGTGAGCGCTCACAGACAGGAGGTAACTGGTTTTAGATGGTTTTACAAAAAAAGCATTTCATAGGCTTTAGTCAAGATGATCTTGTCATCACTGTTGTAACATTTATCTTTTGTATTTTCTCACGAATTGATCTTATCTATTTTTAAATATTGGACAGTAAAAGCCCTTAAGTTGAGTAATCTTGTTTACATTGATGCCTCATATTCTAACAAAGACAACATCACGTACATACTTTTTTAAATCTCTAACATTGAGTTGGAGTGATAAGGACGTCCTGGATCCCATAAGAAAAACAAGTAGACGTCCTCCAGGATAAACCAACTCGGTCAGATAAAGCCAGGTGTACGGTGGCAGATCAGCGTTCGCATAATCATGTGTTAGAAAAGCAAAGCGTGCTAACTACCAACCGGCTCGAGCGTCGTATAGTCGTTGTAAGTAAACGAGCCTGACTTGGCGGACTTGTGTTACACACAACTTTCAAACTACCGAAAACGCTCACACAATTCTGTTTTCTTTGAAACGCATTTGAAATAGCTCACACGAAATAACTATTCATTTAGTTCATTATTTTATTTCAATGTTTGATGTCCAGCAGAATTAATATCAAAATGTGCCACACGTGATTGCTGGGGTGCCTCTGTGGGCGGGAAAGTATTAACAAAACGCGCACAAAGCATTTTGTGACGGTTTATACAAGGTTCAGGACCAAGGACAGATCCCTACATCATAAAATTACGTCTAATGCAATTCGTTAGGGATTATCTCTCGCTTCTAGTACTATATACTAACGTTCTATATTTTCTTACAATTTAGATGTTGTGTTGTATGTTTAACAATAACCAAGGGTATGTTATGTGTTAACATAATTAAAGTCCCGTTTGTTCGCAAACAAACTTTTAAAACGATAGTCCTACAGAAGTGTAGAATGTCTTTTCAAGTCAAAGATCAAACATTGTTGTACAGACGTCGCATTCCAAAAATGCCACCATAATTTCTCCCACGCGGTTATCAAAATAAACCTGGTTATGCTTTTTAAATGCACTTACACTGGGAATATATAAAACATTATTTTGTTAATTCGTAGCAAACACGTTGAATGCATAGAAAACCATCACTTAAAATAACTACACAAACTACCCTTTACAGATAATTTTCTAGTCGAATAATAAAGTCGTCAACAGAACCGAAACCAAATATAAGAGCAGCTATGATGTCTCAGGTCATTTGCTATCAGTGCCATAACACTGCCTGGTCTGTTTAAGAATGTACCAAAGTTCAGATGCAAACGGCTTTTAAGGTAACATATGTTGCAATTGCAGAGCACAAACATTACAAAGCTATACCGTGAAAATGGAGGAAACCGTTTGCCCTGATAGCTACTGTTCTATGCAACAAGTGTATTTTCCTATTGTGCTAAGACAGAAACAAATGTCTGATAAAGAAAACAATACCATTTAGATGCAAAGTTTAGGTAAGAAAATATCCGCAAGCTTGCTTTCAAAAATACTGCCAAGTTAATAATAATCTCTTTAAAAATAATAAACAATAACATTATGCAGTCGTTAAAATTTATTTAGTTCATATCGTCTGAAACCATAACCAAAGCGTTGCTTAATCAACAGCGCCAAGCAGCCATTGCGTAAATGCGTAATTTTCTTTATGGCATTCAAAGGAGTGTTCTAGGTGTGATTAATAAAATAAAACTCACCTCTGAGAACAGCAATAATATTGTTAATTTTGCAAATAAAAGTTACAGAATAACTCCTCACGTACGTGTTAGTTCTCCTCAGAAACAGCACAGACAGGTTGTTTGCTACGCTCGAGCTCCTCAAGTCGAACTTGTGCAGTCACATTAGAGCCACCGCATGCCTGTGCGTCTCTGCGCGCCAGGGTGCCGTATAAATATGGAGCACGAGGTACACTGTGACGAGCTCAGATCGGGTCGTGCGCGGGCATTAATACTGTAGTCTATGCATGGCAGGCTTCTTTTCCTTTTCAGTTGCTCTGTCATCATCATCGAGACTAGTACCTCCTGAGTTCTGACGTCCCACGGTTGCGAATGGGTGTGGACGACAGATTTCTTTCCTGTCTGTGAAAGTGGCAAAGTGGGAAACCGATGGAAAAAATGGGTCTGCGTCATGTGTATGCTTACTCATTGCCAATGTTTGTATTTGCCCACACATTTCACAATATAACATACGTTTAGGCTATGTACAGAGATCGATTAAGGTGCCAAAGAAAACTTTCTGCCAATGGTGTGGCCAAGGCCTTTGTGAAAATGCCTTAGACAACATTACATTTTATTTATATGCCAGACATTAATTGCAGCATGACTGAAAAGACAGAACAAATGCATTTTATAATAGCACACATTTAGTTTGCCAGTAAGATACTGGATGCACTCATCTACCAATCACACGCATATACCACTCTGCTTTTACCTTAAGAGGCCCCAAATTAAACCATTAATTGCAGCTCTGTGATTGGTGTTGTCGGGAGACCAGGGGTGGTGAGACAATGGGCTGGTGTAGGCATGTATGGGTGAAACATGGGACCACGGCTTCTGTACACATGAAATCAATGAACGCTTTCCCTTTGACCTGCTTCCTGGCTGTGATGAGTTGAACACAAAACCAAACACAATTCTTGGAAGACGTGGGGACCCGAATAGCCGTGTGTTCCCGGCCTCTATTTAGGTCTGACACGTTGCTGTGATGCAATGATAGACATCGCCCACACGCGCACATGCACTCAGCCCCGACCAAGTCATTATGTCAATCACTTCCTGCTTGAGTGGGACCATCTGCCCTCTAATAAAGCCACAGATCACTGTGCAAAGCCCCCCGTGCTTATCCTCGCGTATCACATCACCAGCCCGGAGTTAAGACCCACCAACCTCGCCAAGCAGTCCAACTAAAAGTACATCTGTTACTTTTTATATTCCCCCCATTCACCCCAGCCACTCTGTATGTTTCTGGCAACCAAGTCGTGGATGTCTTGGGAATTGTGACAATTGTGTTTCGTGAGAGAGAGAGAGAGAGAGTAATAAGTACTCGTTGGGCTGCATTTTTGAAGGCGTAGTTCTGCATGTGTGCGAGGCATGTCTGCGTGTGTGTGTGTATGTTGTGTCCCTGCGTGTGCACAATGTGTATACTGATGGCATGGAGGTATTTTGGGGTTGACACATGACGTCACATGATGATCTAAATCTTTGACGAGACGGGTCCTTCTCGTTTACTTGCTCTCATCCCTTTTGACCCAGTGTCAATCTATACCCTGAGCTCACCTCATTGGCTAGGTGTGATATTTGCAATATGGTTCCGAGTTGATTCCATTTTTTGGTTACTATGGCAACATTTGTATTATGTGTGTCTGGTCTCCATTGGGTTCTTATTTGTAGTGGCAGTTGCCATTAGACATTCATTACTTATTGTGTTTTGTAGCATTTGCTGGATAACCGCTATTATTTATCGCCATGTCAGGTAATTGGATTCAATTTGATTGTGTTACAAAACTTTCCAGTTTAGTTGAAAAAAATTTACCTCAACACAAAGTGGTTTTGTATCATTAATACTAACCTCATAGTGGTTGAACAATGAAACCCTGCTAAAGATTGTTAATTCAATACACTGCCTTTTTCAAAGAGCTCTTTATATCTTGTCTCCATGGTCTTATAGTTATGACCTATTTGAGTGAACAACATGTTATATTTTGTCATTAAAATTAGTCATTAAATTCAACTTATGTATCTATGAATTATAGTTCCAACAGTCCCAATCTTGGTAGCGATCCCAGACACGATGTAATAAAAGAATATTTCCCACAGAAGCCCTTGAAGAGTCAGTTATATGGCTGTATTAAAAGTCACATTTTGCTGAACGGTACCTCGTATAAACCCAGGAGACATGTTGGTGGGGTGGCATGCAGTTGAAGAAGTCTTCAACTGCTTCTGCCAACTTCGTGGCATTGAGAAAAAGCAATGAACAGACTACTCCTACAGTAGAGAAAAGCGCCTCAAATGATGTCTTTCTAAGTGTCTTGAAATGCATTAGAATTCCAAAGCCTTGGCAGGGCGATGATAACACATACAGAAGTTGATCTATGTGTGCAAGAGGAAGCCAGCCTCTTCCCACTTTGGCTTATGTGGAGAATCAATTGATTTGATGTGATGCAAATCACATTGCAACCGGCACTGTTTTCTCCATCTTGCCTGTGGGACTGTGTAGAACCAACGCACCAGAGGACAACGGGAAGCAAGGAAAAACAAGTCCCTCCAAGTCCCCTCACGAAAACAAGTCAAAAGTATCTAACTCCAACGGATTTTCTCTCCCACCCTTCTTTTACGCCTTGGCCATGAGGTTTCCTGAAACTAATTGATTGTCCTCGCTGAAAAAAAGACAAGCCACATGAAGAACTGAAGAGGCCAAGGGCGACTCCATAACTCTTACCCCGAACGCGGAAATCGTCTCTGCTTTAGTCAAGGTCTCAGCGACTTGGGAACATTTTTGGCAGGACGGCTCTCTCGACCACTGCGGTTGTGTAGGTGGACCTCGGTTAGGCATGGCGGAGGCCGAAGGCTAGCAACGGCACAGCACAAGGACTTGATACTTTAAAGGAGTTGGGAAAATGTTTGGTGTGTGCTTGGGTGTGTGTTAGCTAAGAGCAAGGGGGCCTCTTGACAGGCTGTAGCGGGATGATAATATGGGGCCCCAGTCTTGGGTTCGGCTCCTGTTGCCCTGGGGACCTAGTGGGAGGCCAGGGAGCCAGGAGAACTGGTGTTTCAGATGTGAGGAGTCTTTACACACCCTCCAGCATACCGTATTATGAAATCACCATTTGCCTTCTCCTTGCCGCATCAGAATGGTGCCAACAGTGTCCAAACCCTAATAATGTCCAAATTCCCGAAGGCATTTCTTTTTCATTTCAAAGCCAAACCATTGCAACATCAACTCGACTTATGATCTGAACATTTATTTATATCAGTATTGTATTTTTCACCAGAAAGGCACAAGGGGTGTGGGGGTATGGTCAAAATACCATGGCTAAGTGCTCTTTGTAGGTAAAATGCAACACAGCAGTAGTATATGGGAAATGTATCAAAAACCGATTTGTTGTTTTTTTAACCTGTAACTAATGCCACTAATGGAGTATTTCTTTGTTGATAAAGTGGTATACTGGCATATAACCATGCAATAAACATTCTGCATTTCAACCATTCAGATCTTCCTTTCCTTTTAAATTGTACATAAAGTTAAGTAAGAGTACATTCTTATTTGTGACTAAAGCTTGGGGAAGAATCACATTCGTTTGGACTGAAAGCTGAAAAAGATCTG
Organism: Novumbra hubbsi; assembly: GCA_016801125.1. Lineage (NCBI taxonomy): Eukaryota > Metazoa > Chordata > Actinopteri > Esociformes > Umbridae > Novumbra > Novumbra hubbsi. The sequence goes on from JACXGK010000352.1 coordinate 74,913, forward strand.
TGTGTGTTCAGAGACTTAACAAAAATAATAATAATAAAATGACTAATGCATTATTTCCTATCGCCCCTCCACTTTCCCTAAGGTCTTTCATCATTTTGATTTACATGGCAGACTCTTTAAATGTGTGGGCAGTAGCCAGTATACACAGTCTTATTAAACTAAATAACAGATTTTAGGCTAGTCGAATAATTCCAAATACATTAATGGTGGAATGGAAATACTTTATTGATTTCTGGAACTTTAAATTAGTTCAGGCAAACACATGATGCAACACAGGGTTATTTAATGTAAGATATTTAAGTAATGATATTTTTCATTAGCTCTTTTAATATGTAGGTTTGGATATATAGATACATTTTTGGTCTATGTATTATATATTCCTGAATGATTATAGAAAGTAAAAATACTCTTGTTTGTCCTTGGATGTTAAATCTGGCTATACTTGCTGTCAGTAAACACAGCTACACATCATTTCCCCTGTCTCAAAAAGGTCAGGCTTGTCATTTGTGGTAAACCTCTTTGCTTCCACGACATCCTCCAAAAATTAACAAAATGGTGCTGAATAAAACTCATGGGAGTCGGAAGTCTCTCCAGGCCCAAGGAGGGACTATGAAAAGTGTGTCCTGAATGGCATCCTATAAGGTTATGTACCGTGTGGACCCCCGTTGTTTCTACCTGACTAATTCATGAAGCTAGCTTGGGCTGTATGTGTGTGGGTGGATGTCAAAGTATAACTCGTAATGTAATGGCAGTCACTTTAAAACCAATTTACTCCCAAGCCTTATCAGTTCTTGGAATATTATTAAGCAGCTTTTATCGTATGCAAGAGAGTAGATTGCAGACAGAATGATGGTCGCATGTTGTGAGGTGGACACGGCAATAAGTGAGTGTGAACTTTATCCCTAGATATTAGAGTTCCATTTCAGGGAGACTGAGTTACACTTTCATAATATTAATGCCATTAATCTTTACCGTAATGCTGTACCTTCACTGTAATGTCATTGCAACGAAACCAACTGTGCCAGGCAAGTGAAACCAAATGAAATTTGACTAGACATCTCGTAATATGGTCTCAAAATGCAGGATATAAAGCTCTTGAGAAAATCGGGAGAGCCATACAGCCAATATAACATACATCTCAATGGGTTTCGACCAGACTGACATGGGTGGACGGTGTGAAAAGTAGCTCTCTCAAACATCCTGGTCCTTGCATCAGACAATGTCATTCGCCATTACTGAGAACTGGGTTCAAGCTTTTCAAAATAGTCCCAGAATGAAAAAGATCGATAATGTGTTTAACTGGAGAGCTAATTCTATTGTTGTTCCACTTGATTTTCACTTGTCTGTCTTTCCTGTTAGGGAAACTAATGTGCATTTGTCATTGGTGGGAAACAAAACGTATTTGGTGAACCAATATAGGGGATGAACTAAAAGGACTGCGTGATAAACTAAATTCAAGGTTGAAAAATGTTTTCACCATTAGCAAGACGGCAAAAACATTTTATCGTCTAAATTACTTTCTCTCTTTCCCTCACAGTTGCTCATTCTGCCTATATAAATTATGGTTCTGTTTGGCTTATTTACTTTTCATAACAGTCTTGTCGAGAAGCCTGCTTTCGACCGGATCCCCACCAAGCCTGTCTGTAACATTAATGACAGGTCTCTATTAAAGGCGAACACACAAATTCAAAGAAGATTTAATCAGTATCAATCTGTCCCTCCCCAAATGTAAACTAACTCTAACTGTTTGTGGCAGCAACAGGGTAAACAATGCATGAAAAAACAGTTCAGATTAGATATGATAATATTCTAAAGTGTTGATTGCAGGAGGAGAGGTGTTATACAATTTCAGACTACACAGGGTTTAAACCACAGTTGTGTAATTGTAGCTATCATTAACATCCAGCAGTGAGTTTTATGAGGCAAAACAGAGATCCAACAAGCACAAATCAACAATAGCTAAGTGATATTTGTTGTAATTTACAGAGGGTGGTGGGTCAACACAGTTAAAACAATATTATATTGTGTCCATTATAATTACGAAACTAAGTTTTGTACAGAGGTTGGATGTAGGGGACTGGCAAATCTGTCTCTGATCTGTGTCTATAATGATTCGCTTTGGTGCCTAAAGTTTCTTGTCAAAATGTTTTTTGTCTTGAAAATACTGTAAATCTTGCAAAATGGAGTGATAGCCTACCTTCTTCATGATCCCTTTTATCCTATCTAGCTCCCACTTTACCCCCACCATTGCCTCCACCATGATTGACAGATGGCGTCAAGTACTCCTCCAGCGTCTTTATATTTGGTCTGCATCCTATGAATGTTCTTCTTTGTGTTCTGAACACCTCAAACTTAGATTTGTCTGCAAGTGTCTGTGTTCTTTTTGTACATCTTAATCTTTTCTTTTTATTGACCGGTCTGAGAGATAGCTTTTCCTTTGCAACTCAACTTATTGTAATCAAACCCATAATTGCTGATGCTCCAGATACTCCACTACTTTAAACTAGTTTAACTTGGATTAGCAAACACAACAGGCCACTGGAACATAGGGCTGATGGTTGCTGACAACTGGCCTCGGTACGTGTATGTAGATACAAAACTTTTTTAGTAACAATATTTATTTACTACATTAACCATGCATACACTGTATTTAGTGTAGTTTTATGTCAAAAAACTTGTTGACCCCAAACGTTTGCAGGATGGTGTAAAGGAAAGATATTGTGCTAATATAGATGTGGGACAGATTTTATCCCATGCTGCTGCAGTAAATGTGATCCAGAGGCTGTAGCTTAAAGATATTGACGAACCCTAGGATACACAATTTCTTTTAACAATGATAATTATGTTCCGGTCCTTTGAACATACTCACTGACAGAAATTGGTCTGTGGCTGAATCTAGTCTCAGAGACCTGGTATAGGATATGGTTGCTTGGTCTCAGAGTTTGAGTGATAAAATGGGTAGCATGCACAAGTCTTTGTTATTCCATTAATATTAATAAGTGATGACAATGTACTGTTTTAAAGCAATATATACTGTTTATTGTTCAAAGGTTTGTAACACCAGATTAGAACCTGCCAATACCAAATAACAGGTCTGTCATACTCAGATTGGTCATCCAATATTTTATCTGACACTCAGCCATAACATAACCTTTTGGGACAGAGATTCAATACGGTACAATATCAGTCTTTGGGTCCAGAATCAATTTCATCTACTGCCTGCACACCCCACACATGAATACTTCTGAAAATTGCAAGCACTATCTGTACAGACAGCCTGCCTGTTATGATGTGGTTTTACTTAACTATAAAATAAAAATGTAGGTTTATGTGCAAATGTATAAATACTTCAAAGTGGTCTGGAGTGACAAATGTTTGAAATGCATTTTTAGCCAGAAGGTCACAATCTGTATTTTTCTGTGAAAATAAAATTACTTTACTGAAGGATTCTCATTAGGCAGTTGAATGAGCAAAGGCAAAGGGGCATGGTTCGGGAGACCCAAGAAAATGCAAAACGAGACATTTAAACGTTGATATATTCGACTGACACTTTCTATTAATGTTTGGAGAATTTTAATGAATGTTAAATATGCTGAAGAACTTGGACTTGGTCAATATCAAGAAAAAAATAAATGACCTTTTTAATTTCAATTTCATGGCAAGATAGGAAATTAGCCACAGTAATGACAGGATTAAGGATATCGATAACTTGAGGCAAAACACAGAATGACTCATTAGGTTTGTTTTCATAGATTTTTTTCCAAAATAACCTTTCTTCTTATCATGCTCAGATATCGAACAGAAATATATGACAAACAATGCAGAACAACATACTGACTGACCAGTTTCATAGAAAGAATTTGTTCAAAGATGTGCTAGGCACTGATATTATGGTTGGAACAGAAAGGTTCCATATCATTAAGACATAGCATCCCATAAAGCAAAACTAGCAGTGTACTGTAGGTGCATCAGATAACAATGCAAGCATAACAGTACAAACAAATGACTGCCACAGATCTTGCACAAAAGAATGTGCCTCATCGTCGTTCAGTTATGAACAAATTAGCAATGAGCAGGGCTAATATATTCAAGGGAGAAATGATTTTAGCTTAAACATTTTTAAAACATTACGGTTATGGTCATTCTCTAATTTGAATAATTACACAAAGCTATAAAGTGAACAATTTTTATGTTTTTTGAAAATCACTAATACACTGAAAATAAGTCAAAGATACTAAACTGTGTACGTTTTTGTTTCAGTGAAATAAGTAAGCATACAATATTGTGTGCGGTCTGTAGTTGGAAATCGCTGATCTGATAAAAATCACCTGATCCCTGGACCACTGGACATGTTAGGACATTTCTGGATGTTAGCAAGCAAATTGTTGAGCTTTAAAAAAAAACTTTTAAGGGTGTTTTTCGATCAAATTCAATCCAGGGTAGCAACCCAATTTTTCTAATAATTCAGAATGTTTTTATTTACCTACAAAGGACAGAACATGATTCCTGAATTATAAGTTTAGTACACACTTTTAAAAAAATCCATGTATTAACTTATTACAAATAGCAAATTAAGAGCAAAGAAGTAAAAGGACAGAAAGTAGAGCAAATCCAACATATAGAGGACTATATTTTCAAGTTTTTATTGGCTTGACCTTGGAACAAAACCATTAGTTGCGCAAAATAACACAAACATAGTAATAACAAGTCCTGAAGATGTAATTCATTAATTGACATTCAATTGAACAGCAGAAACTATACATTTCTGGAAGGGTAGAAAACTTTAGAAATATCACTGTACAAATATACAAGAGTATTTTTCCATCATCTGTTGTCTGAACAATAAATGATTCCCTCAAATACATTAACATCAGAAGGAAGCAAAGACAGCATTAAAATAATGGTGATGAAGGTGGTGGTGGAGTTGATGATGATGATGGTGACGGGATGTAAAACATGTTGAGGATTTATGATGATGACTGTGCTGCATCAAAGCTTAGTGAGCATTTGTAATGACAAAGCAGAATACATTGGAAAAAACTTTAAATTAGATTAAATAATCTTTCCAGAATATTAGTATACAATGTGAAGATTTTCAACATTCAAATACATTTCTTTTATTCTGAAAGCCACATTTTTGTCAAGATGCAATTTGGAATGTCTTTTGTGAATTGTCATTATGTACACAGTACACAGTACTTACACAGTAAGGCCCATGTTACATCTTATCGTAGGAAATACAAGTTGGTTTTGAAAAGCTCTCAATTTCCAATAAAGACTATATTTGCCACATGTACACTGCAAGGTATATCAACAAATTTGGAAACATTGACTGAATCTGCAATTCCTCCAACCCTTGGTCAAATTGAATCTTGTCAGGGCATCAGTTACATGCTGCATTCTCAGGTAGACACGTTTTGGTGACAGGGAATTGAAAATATTTGCTGATATTTTCTTAAAAGAAACATGACTCAGCTGCATTGTACTGTACTCTGCAGTATTCCACTGTTGTACTAAGCCCTTCTGTATTATAACAATCAAGCCAGCCTAAGAATATAGTACTGTAAAGTGAATTAAATATACTCTTTGAGGAAAAAGTCCTTTTTAGAGCCAATTTGCCAAATGTTTGTCTGAAATGTTTTTTCTTTGCCACTGTAATTTCTGTAGTATCATTCAAAATTCCACACTTTTTTCTCTCAGCCTAGGAAACCATTTTGCACCTTCTTCTCAATCCTTCACCTCCTCCTGTTCCATTTTCCCACTCTGCAAATTACTTTGCCAACCCCCTTTAGAAGAATTTTGATGACCACCTGATTTACTTCTACTGGTTGTTCACGCAACAGACTTATTCATGAATTAAACATTTTCCCCAGCTCTCTCCAAACAATATCCGTCAGTTAGGGATGTCTGTTTGTCTGAGAACATGCCCGCTTTTCCAGATCTCCAGAGAGCTCCATCTATTCCTGAACTTTCTGACCAACTCCTTCCTGACCACTGGCTACTTCCCACCTGACTTCAAGATGGCCAGAGTTGATCCCCTACTTAAAAAGCAACACTTGGCCCCTTAGAGGTCAAACCTATACACAGGTAATCTTTCTGTCTTTCTTTTGCAAAACACTCTCATAACAATCTCCTCGACCCTAACCAGTCAGGCTTCAAGACAGGCCACTTGATCAAGATTGCTCTCTTCTAGGTCATCTCCACATGGATGTTGGCCCATCACATCAAGCTCAACCTCAACAAAATGGAGCTGCCCTTCCCTTAGGGCAAGGCTTGTCCACTTAAATACTTGTCAATCAAGGTTGGCAACACCCAGACGTTCTCCACAAACATCAAGGAGGTTCATTCTCTACAATATTTGTTGAGTACACCCTAGTACAACTAATCTAGGCACTTTTTATCCCATGTATTGATTACCTCAACTCTTACGTTCTTGCTTTTGGCCATCCCACTATTGTGGGAAAGCAGTTCCTAAGCTTGCCAGTCAATATGCTTTCTCTGTCCTGCCAAATGGTGGAACCAGCTTCCCCATCAGTCTATGATTGCAGAGTCTTTGTTACCTTTGTGTACGAATGCTTGCTATGTTTATTAGGTTTATTTGTATTCTCTTCTTTCTTGCACTGACTTTAGTCAATATTAAATGAATTGATTTAAATAAACTCACCACTTAGCTGTGTGGTTGTTTCACCCAGCTTTCTTAAAATAAATGCATTAACTGTAAGACGGCCTGGATAGGAGCATCTGCTAAATGACAAACATAAATAATATAAATGTAGTGAGGGTATAATTTTGTAAATAAATGGTACTATAATTGCTACGGAATCAGTCTGTAATAACACATACATTTTCTGAAGCACATACTGGAACAAAAAGCAAAGTATATTACAAAGTATAACATTGAGCAAGTTAATGTGCATTTGGAAATTGTACTACCTGAAATCAGGACAACTTCATTACATTTCCTAGTAGCTATGGGTGTAACTGAAGTTATTACCGCCACCGTTACACAGTAACTAGGGCAACTAAGCACAATGTGTTACCGGCAGTTTGAAGTTCTGTCAGTTATTATGAAGTATACTACTGGCCTGGATTGTTAATTCATAGGACAGTGTAAATGAACTGGTAGGTATCAGTCAGCTATGATCCAATGATGTTATTGTTATGACTATGGGCGTCTACAGAACATGCAAACACATTCTTGTCTTTCTTTCTGTTTGGATATAGTGGAGACGGGGGGCATCCCATTCTTAGCATGATAAACACATCTCCGTCTGGCATATTGGGTGAATTTATTTTGCATTTTCCGCATTAAAAGATGCTTTACCATAATGTCGATGCCGTGTGGTGCGCTAGCGAAACCCACGTCAGAGGGGAAGTTGTCGGGGTTTCCCGGCTGTGTGATATATTGCGCTGGCAGCGACAGAACTGGGGAGCCAACTCTCTTCTCCCTTCTTTTACGATCATGGTTAAATCTCTCTCTTTAAGCCTCGCATCTCTCCTTCTCTCACCAGCAGGCCTTAGTTGTAAAGCAATGCATACGGTAGGCTCGGGGGCAAATTCAAGAGCCACGGGACAGAGAGGCATGTGGTTATTCCACTGCCCACGCCCGCCTCTCACAACACAGTCCTGGAATCTCAGAACCACAGAGCAGCGCGTGAAATCTTTTTTTAAAAACAGCCGTTGTACGTTCATGTGTCAAACAATCTCAACTATTCCTTAATGGTAAAACGCTTAATGGACTGACTGTGTATATGACATCCTGGCTTGATCTGTGCTGAAAGAAATCTATAAACTTCTTCCAATATTATTCATTTGTTATGTTATGTCTTCCCAAAATATATAGTCTGTCATATACAAATTAAATTTGATAGGCATATTCCACGTTTTCACGCATTTCTATGTTCATGTTGAGTTTGGAGAGAGGAGAAGTGTGATGCCATTGCACAATACGAAATGATTACGTTGCGTAATAAGCAACAAAGCAGGCGATATGAAACAAGACTTGAATGAGTAAATATCTATGGTTGTTCATCCATTAAATCAAACTGATTTATTGATTTACTATCAAGAAAAAGTTAGGGAGCTGCATGTAGTCAATGCTTTTTTAAGTGCTGTTGCAATTTAAGTACACGGAGTTTGAATATTTTATTTCCAACTCAATTTGGGAATCAAAGGGGTTGGCCATTATCAGATTACCCTCCCACTTGCTAGGCTATTTAGTCAAATCAGCTCTAATGTGAATTATTAGTGAGTCAAATGAGCTGCGAATGATTCATATGTTTGTAGGTGGGACAACAACCTCATAAACACATTGAGCCTCATAAGCAAAGTGCATCTAAATACAGATCAATGTTCCCAAATGAAACCCTATTCCCTACTCCCATAGGGCCTGGTAATACTAGTATGCAGGGAATAGGGTGCCATTTGGAGGACATACACCACCGTTCAATAGTTTGGGGTCACATTGAAATGTCTTTGTTTATCTAAAGATAAGCTAATTATTTTTTCCATATAAATGACATGTTTGTAAAACATTTTTATGAAATATCTAAACAGGCATACAACGGCCCATTATCAGTAACCATCACTCCTGTGTCCCAATGTTGTGTTTGCTAATTAAAGTTTATCTTTTTAAAATGCAAACTTATTATGAGAAATCCTTTTACACATATGTTAGCACAGCTGAAAACTGCTATTTGGACTAGACAAGTACGTGGAGCATCAACAATTGTGAGTTTAGAGGCTTAAAATGGCAAGAAACAAAACATTTCTGAATCTTACCAGTCTATTCTTGTTCTGAGAAAACCTATTCTATGCAAGAAATTGCCAGGAAACTGAAGATCTTGTACAAAGCTGTGTACTACTCACAGAACAGCGCAAACTGTAACCAGAAATGAAAGAGGAGTGGGAGGCCCCGGTGCACAACTAAGCAGAAGGACAAATACATTAGTGTCTAGTTTAACAAACCGACGCCTCACAGGTCCGACAACTGGCAGGTTTATTAAACAGTACCGGCAAAACTCCAGTCTCATTGTCAACACTGAAGAGGCGACTATGAGTGGCTGGCCTTCTAGGCAGAGTTGCATAAAAAAAACATACTTTATCTCAGACTGGCAAGTAACAAAAAAGATTAAGATGGGCAAAAGAACACAGACACTGGACAGAGGAATAAAAGTGTTATAGATTGACAAATCTAAGTTTAAAGAGACCGTAGGACATGTTTGAGACACTGGAGGAGATTTTGGAGGAGTGCTTGACTGCCATCTGTCAAGCATGGTGAAGGCAATGTAATGGTCTGGGAGTGCTTTGGTGGTAGTAAAGTGGGAGATGTGTACAGAGTTAAGAGGACCTTGAAGAAGGAAGGCTATTACTCCATTTTACAACACCATGCCATACCCTGTGTATGTCACTTGATTGGAGCCACTTTCCTCCAACTTCAGTAACATTTCTAAATGCACAGCTCCAAGAACTATTTATGGAAGAAGTGTATGAAGTGGCCAGCACAGTCACCAGATATCAACACTATTAAGTTGTTGTAGGAAGCAGCTTGGACGTATGGTCAAGCTGCTCCCTACAAGTGCCAATCCAACTTGTGGGATGTGCTTCAGGGAGCATGGATTGAAATCTCTTAAGATTACCTCAACAAATTGACAACTGGAATACCAAAGGCCTGAAAGGCTGTAGTTGCTGTAAATGGAAAATGCTTTGACAAAAGTTTGAAGGACACATTTTTTATTTATATTTAAAATCTAACCTTGTCAATCTCTATATTTCCTATTCAAACTAATTTCATATATGTTTTCATGGAAAACAAGGACATTTCTAAGCGACCCCAAACTTTTGAACGGTAGTGTATTTGGTGTCTTTGTTTCAATGCCACACACCAGAAAAATCGCTTTTAGTTTGTCAGGTGGGAAAGTACAGAAGAGCAATTCAATATTAGTATTCTGAATATAAGAGAAAGGGATAAGAGATGAATTATAAAGGTTTGTGAGATGAATTGGCATTTGGTTTGTAGTGAAAACCTTTCATATTATGCATAGCTGCATGACGTTTAAACCAGACATTTTACATTCTTAGAGAGTACTAATCACAAGCATACACACACACACACACACATTATACACACAAGCTACATTATACACAGAAATGCACACAGACAAAATGCTCATACAAATATCCGTGCACAGACACACACACGCCCAAAACACGGAACCCCACCAGAACACATAACACATGCACAACACAAGTACACACATACACTCACACACAATCGCGCAAGTGCCTACTAAAAACATACACCCACAAACACAGAGTCATTGTGGCCAATTAGCTCTCTCACCATCTGTAATCTCTAATCAGCTCCCCGAACTCTAAAGGAATGACTAATGTGGATAGAGTACCATCAGCTAGAGGTACATTTAAACCAACAATGTCATGTCTCCAAACATACAGCAACTTTACTAGTGGGGAATATTAATGAACAGTTGATGTAGTAGGGACGTTTGAAGTAAAATTTGGCCAAACACATAATAGAGTAAATGGATTTTCACCCATTTGATGATCATACATACTTGCTATTGTTCTCTAGGTGTTTTCCCCACACAATGGAAAACAAAAGAAGTTGCTTGGACAAGACAAGAGAAATACAAGTTCCTTTCAATCAAACCATCTAATAAGGCATTAAAACCTGAAGCGTATGAAAGAGTATGTGAGTAATGTAGGGTTCAATTGAAATACAATTCTGAAAAGCAAAATACAGTATGTGGCTGCAAATTAAAAACATTTGTGCAGTATTGTATATTGTCAGTCGCTCATTCTGTTCGAAACCCGCACTTTCAGCAGTGAGGAAGGCTAGAGGACATAAGTAAATAATGCTATTTGCTAATGCTAATTAACCTAAATAGTTGACTTCATAATTATAATCCTGACAGCTAATCATCATTTAGTACTTCCAAACATTTGAAGGCGTTGGCTGGGGTAAATCGCGATAAGCAAAACAAAAAACTTCACAAAAACTATACATAAAATAAATAAATATAAATCCTTATCAATAAATATTTTGTACGTGTGGATCTAGGGTGTAATGACAATGTACAGTATCTGGATGTACAGCATGTAAATGAGACACAGCACGTAACTTTGAAGAATTATCTACAAAGCTGAAAGGCTGTAAATAGTCATCTGATGTTCATGTCACGGATAGACACTGGCAAATTAAAAATGTGCAAATGAGATGGGTATGAAAATGCTACATATCGAATGATTGAATATGTGTGTTGGTTCCGGAACCCGGCATGAAACATCTCACAAGTTGTTTTGGGGAGAAAGAAAAGTTGTAGGCATATAGCGGAAAAGGCCTCTCTGTCGATTTGTTTTTCGAAGTCTTGAGCGTAAGGTCATGAGGTCGGGGGGCGGTAACCACAACGGGTTCCCGCCAGCTGATGGCTAGAGAGAGGGCGCGTCCCGGCTGGGGAAGGGGCGTACAAGGTAGCGGCAGGGTCGCGTTAGAGGCTTTAGA